>JAMKQA010005894.1:0-13284 GCA_024699735.1 Posidonia australis | reverse complement strand
TAAAATAGATAAATAATTTAACAAAATCAAAATATAATCCATGGATCTTAATCTACATCATTTAGATTAGATACATGTCAAAATCTACATCATTTAGAAACTTCTAATATACATATCTATTCATATGCAAATTCAACGGTTTTAAAGTAAGAATCACTAAATCTCTAAGTTATAAGTTTCAAAACTAAAATATAATCTATAGATCTTAATATATATCATTTAGATTAGGTACACACCAAAATCTATATCATTTAGAAACTCATAACATATAGATCTACTCATATCAAATTCAATGGTTTTTTATAAACTATAACAAATACATGTTAAATTTAATACTTAAGAATTTTAAAATCACTTGATTTTTTATATATAAACATTTTGAATAGTTTTGATCATATCTAACGGTTTAGATTTTTAATTTAATGGTTAGATGTTAAGACCATGATACTAAATGTCTACGCATGTCACCGAAATTTCTCCGACACGTGTCTTATTTTCAATTTACCGACATGACTCCGACACGATATCGAAATGGAAGTTTTCTTAACAAATGTAAATTTTTTTACCATGTTTCCACCGACATGATTTCGACATACCGATATTTCCCCGACACGTATCTATTTTTCAACTTATCGAAATCCGACACGAAATCGACATTTAGAACCATGGTTAAGACATAAAAAGTTATCTATATATATATATGCAGATATCCGTATCTGTTGAAAATTCAAATGGCATATCCGTATCCGTATCCACTCAAATTCAAAAAACCATATCCATATCCATATTCATATCCGTTCCTAGGCGGACATTGATATCCGTATCCGCTCATAAACGAATATAGATAAGAATACAGATATTCTACAGATATTCTACAGATATATCGTATCTGTTCATATCCCTAGTCCATAACCTACTTAAACCGAAGCCTTTTCATTTTCATACCAAGATACTTTAATATATGTTCATGGTTATATAATCCTTACTCATCACTTATCAATAAGCGATCAAAGACTATACACACCAACAAGGTCATTACGCACTCCCCACCTAACCTTTTGACATCCTTACCAATAACCAAGCAAGGATCACCACACACCGTAGGTACTTTTATTTCCCGACACTTCTGACTGACTACCGATACAATACCACTTGTCATGACCTAAGCCTAAGTCTACTGGCCTATTCCGATTCACGACAAGTTTATGACACTATTGTCTTAGAGCAACTCAAGTATAATCCACCAACACGGATCAAATTACTTAAGTCGAAAGTTACTTTAATAGCAGCTCACTTCCTCGTGTACCAATCTTAAATCTTAAAATTATCCAATATGAGAGCAAACATGTTAAACGACCTCAAGCACATCCTATATTACATGTGGATGTCTTACCTAAATTTTTCGGTTTTCTAAAATTTGATATTTTTGGGTTTTATCATGCAAATTATCCTTTTTTTTAAATCTCTATGTTCCATTCTCACAAGAAATAAACTCAAGAATACATGTCCATCTCACCTAAGAAAGATTCCTAGATATAGACAATGCTTAGAGACACAAGAATCACTAAAAGAAGTGGTCATGAGGAGACTTCCTTAATGAAGATGGTCATTGAAAACGACAATATTTCATCCCAGCATGATTCATTGGATAAACAGCAGCCTTTCAAAGTGACTCTTGCATCATTCACAATCTCAAATCAAATGATAGCCATGGAGGCTGAAGTGGCAGAATATACCGGAGAGTTCACTTCAAGGCCACCTAGATTTCTAGAAGGAAATTAAGAAACATCGACTGAATTTAAGAAGAGGCTGCAACTAATTCTCTTGAAGCCCAACCCCTCTGAACATAACTCCAACTGAATATTGGTCTTCGATTGATTACAGAAGAACACTACAAAACCAAGCGAAATTCCTATCTCCAACGAGATCACCCTATCTATGAACACTGGATCCAATTAATTCAGCTTCATATGATTGGCCAATTTATAGAAATCAGGAATTGGGGTCCCTCTCTTCCAACCACAAGTCTTGCAACCTTTGTTTCAATACCATCTTCTTTTCTTTTTCATTTTTGAGAAAAGGATATGATGATTCTTATTAAAACAAATAAGCATCAGCAAAAGGATGCAAGGTACAAAATTCTACATTGAAGCACAAAAGGAAACCTGAAAATAATCAAACACCCTAGACAAGACCCTTTGCACGGCTGATATGCTCCCCCAGAAAACATGGCTTGTGCTATAAAATAATGCTGTTATGATATCGCCAAACAGCCCAGAAGACCCCATGATGAAACAATAAACACTTCTGGTCCTCTTTATCTATTTTACCTCTCGCTTTCTTCCCCAACAAATCCCAGAAGCCTTGCAAGGACTGCAGAGCACTAATTTGCATCAAGAAAATCTGTAATAAACAAATCCACACCTTTCCACCAATCATACACTAAATGAACAAGTGTTCAACGATCTGCACAAAACACAGGAGACATCCCCTGTGATAACCCATTTCTTCCGAGAAGCCCGAGTCACCAGCCTCAAGAAGTCAGGCAAAAATATGCACCTTAAGAGGAGATCCACACTCAGAAAAGGAAAATACCATCTTCAACTATTCAACAGATCCTCAAGATTGCTTCTTGCTTTGATGGATTTCTGAAGTTCCCCAACGCCACTCAGAAAAGTTTGTTCCTTTTTGCACATTTGAAAAAGTCAGATGAATCTGAAATTGACTTCTATTCTATCCAAACCTGAAATTTAAGCAAAAAAAGGGAAGAAAGTAAAAACAGAGAGGACTGAGGGAAAAAAAGTTCTCCAGGAGACAAATGGAATAGCTCTATTTCTGCCACCGACTACATGGCCTGCGAAGGACATAAGTATCTTGTACAAAGAGACAGAGAAAGATCATGTAAATGACAAATTCAACAATTTTAAAGCAAAAATTACTAGATTTAATATAGAAATTTCAAAACTAAAATGTCATCCATGGATCTTAAATTTAATAGTTAAATATTAAGATATAAAAAATTATCCTCAAATATCTTAAATAAGGACATGTCTTTAAATAAAGTAGGTCTCTCTCTCTCTCTCTATATATATATATATAAAGAAAAAGAAAGATCATGTAAATGACAAATTCAACGCTTTTAAAGTAAGAATTACTAGATTTCTAATATATAAGTTTCAAAACCAAAATATAATTCATGAAACTTAAATTTAATGATTAGATATTAAGATATAAAAGGTTGTCATCAAATATGTTAAATGAGGACACATCCTTGACTAAAGCTGGTCTTATATATATATATATATATATAATTAAAATATAGATATCCAATATAAAACCAATTAATAATGAGAGATCCATCTATATATAACCACAAGTTTCAGTCCTCATTTTTTCAGTATAGGACTATTCGAACACTCTTCCTCGTTTATGGCCTATTTTAGGTCCAATAAGTGTCTCTTTTAAACATAGGTAGATGTGTATAGATTTAGACTTCTTTTGGCTCTAACATCGTGTTGAAATATGAACATCCAACTCAAAACCAATTAACAATGAGTGGAGACGTCCAACTCTATATAGCCACAAGTCCTAGTCCTCACCTTTTCAATATAAGACTATTCTAACATATTTTATATATATATATATATATAACATGACAATACAGATTCAAAAATTTAACAAAAAAACTGCAAGTACTAAATAAACTACAAAGCATAAACAAAGTACAATATAAATGTCTACATACTTCCAATATGGATGCCTTCTTCCAGTCATTCTACACAAAATCAATATTTAAAGTTTTCAACAAAACAAAGCGGATTTTAGTAATATGTATAGTTTCTTTTTTGTGTGTTTGTATGAAAAAAACCGTGAAGAGAACCGAAAAAAGAGGAGAATTTGTTTGTATATGTGTGAATAAGAAAACATGAATTTGACTGTATGTGTTAAGAGAACCGAAAAGAAAAGAAAATGAAAAAAAAGAACAAAAAGGAAGAGAAGAAGAAAAGAATAAAGAAGAAGACAAGAGGAAAAGAAGAAGAAGTGGGCATAGAGGAAGAGAAGAAGAAGACGAGAAGAATAAAACTAAAGTAAAATGACCAAAACAGAAGAAGAGAACAAAGTATGGAAAGAAAATACCAAAGGAAAAGAATGACTAGAAAATAACAACCTTTCAATAAGGTGAAAAGGCAACCAAGGTGAGTCAAGGCAAAAACCCGATCACCTCTACTCCCCCCACCTCGCAATTTGCCTTGGCTACACTAATATCTGCTTTAAGTTCTTCAAAATCACAGTCTGCAAACATACTACATTAAGATTCTTATTGTTTGTAATTATCAATTTCACAAAATTGACCTTTGGCACACCAAACCTCAATATTAAACCATAATTTGGAAAGGAAACTGAATTCTAAATATTTCTTGAATGTTCAACCACAATGATTGATATAATATCAGTGATATTCAGTTTGAGACACTTAACACAATAATCAACCTTAAAACACAACTACTGCTGTAATTATCAAAAAGTACATAACTATAAATGCAAAACAATTAAAATAGTAAGAAGAAATTATGGAAAAAGTTCATAACATAACACACAATTAAAATTATCTAGGCCACTAGAAACAAATGGGAATGGATCAGCTTAACTGAAAATAAAGTCAATATCTCAGTAACAAAAGTAAACATACATCAGCTAATATGTTTTCTATTAAGGCATTCAACAACTAAACAATAAGGAGAAAACCATACCCATTGTGGAAGAATATGCACAACATCTTCACTATTTTTTTCCCAAAAGAGTGTGCTCAAAGATGTCAGTGCTTTAAGCTGTAGAATAAGCAATTAAAAATAAGATGGAGCAATAGTATTAAGAATGAATCACATGCATGAGCATTTTGCACTGCTGAAGGACAATAAGAAAAGAAACAATGAAAGGAGACATTATCTTTCCACATAAAAAAATACAAGGAATTATAAACACTGGTTTATCTAAATCACAAGAAAAGCTAATTACTTTCCCTACAAAATATCCTTCGCAGCACAATCACAACAATCTTGATTTAACTTCTTCTTTTTTATTTGAAATATACTGTAATAATAACGTGGAAAAGCTTTTAAAAAAATAGAATAAACTCCTCACTAAGTGCTTGATGATTTCCTATTTTAGTCAGACTCTAAGTAATATAAACAACAATAAACATATAGGATTGTTTTTCTGATATACAAACATACACAGTATAGTAAAATATCCTACAAATAAAGAGAATATTTTAAAACATAACAGACATAGGTATTCTAGTATTTTATGGTTGTTTTGTAACCACAAGTATTTGAATTTTGACATACTTATGTATTCTATAGCTGTTTCTTGATATAATCTTTTTTTAATTTTAATGTTCTAATATTTTATTATTTTTAATATTTAAATATTATCTATTATATATTATCATTTACAAAAAAATATTTTCTATTATCCATATTGTATCCATTTTATAATTATTCTATCATTCGATCTATTGAGATAAGAGTGAATCAATGAATATCTATTAAGAAGAGAAGTTACATACATACAGCCGATACAAAGTAAACGGAAATTCATTTGTTCATATAACCCATAACACTAAGCAATACTAGGCAATACTAGATCTAACACGTCCACTCAAACTAAAACATATACATCTAATATCCCCAACTTGTTATAAAGAGACTCATAAAAGCCAACACTTAGCCCTTTTATAAAGAAATCTATCAATTCCTCAGACAACAGAGTGTATGAAGTAGAAATAATTCCTCTGATCACAGTGTCTCATAGAATGCAGAATTATGAACAATAAAGATAACCGTTTGGTTGTCACGTTACATAAACATTGAAACCTTTACAGTAAAATCTAGTTCAACCAACAACGATCTTAGTTACACCATCTCATAAGTAATTTGAGCTATGAAACAGTATTCTACTTTTGTGTTACATCTAGAGACTATATTCTATTTCTTGCTTCTTTAAGTAACAAGATTGACTCTGACATAAGTACAATCACATGATATCACCAATATAACTAGAGTCTGATTAGGCTTCAACTTCACTATGTTCGCATTTTTCATATACAAGACCTTAACCAAGGATTCCTTTAATGTATGCTAATACACGCATAGCTCCTTTTCAATAGGTCATCTTAGGTTCATGCAAAAATTGACTAAGTAATCCCATAACATAAGAAATATTTGAATGTGTGACAGTCAAATAAATGAGTTTCCCGATCAACTGTCTATACTATCCAACATCTGTAAAGACTTATAAGGTGTTATCTTAAAAATCTAGATTCTGATCTATAGAAGTCCTTTCTAGTTTGCACTCTAATACTTCTTTTGCAATAGAACCATCTTGTCTTTGCTACGAGTAAACTCACTCCTTAGAAAATATCTTGACCTTCCCATGTCCTTTGTGACAAAATACTTGCTCAAATACATTTTTGTTTCCATGATTTCTATAATATCACTGCCTGCAAGAAGAATGTCATCAACAAACACTATAAGGATAACACTATCTCCATTTTACCTTCTAATGAACACAAAATGATCAACAATACATAGTTGAAACCCATTATCTATGACAATCTTACTAAACTTTTTGAACCAAGCTCTCAAACTCTACTTCAACCCATAAATAGCCTTCTTTAGAAGGCATGTTCTATCCTCTTCTTAAACAACATATCCAAGAAATTACTCTATAAGTACCTGCTATGTCAAATCACCATAAAGAAATGTGTTTTTGACATCAAACTAACATAGTTTCCATGACTAATTGATAGAAATAAAGAGCAATACACGAATAGAATTCAATTTGACAACAACGGGTGAGAAAGTCTTGTCATAATCTACCCTGAATGTCTATATAAAGTCAAAGGCAATAAAGCAAGCTTTGTAGTTATCCACAAAACCATCAGGTTTATACTTATGGTGTAAACCTAACGACAACCAACCATATTAGTTCCAATTGAATGAGAAACTAAGTCCCATATACCACAAGATAACAATGCCTGCATCTGGACATCCATTGTTTCTTTCCATTGAAGAACAAGACTTGCCTCTTCGTAGTTCTTAAGAGTAGGCTCAAACAAAATAGATAGTACAAACTAATGAAAGGATGGATGAAGACAATCATAGAAAACAAAATTAGAAATAGGATAGATAGTGTTAGATCATTTACCCTTTCGAAGAATAATAGGTACTTGAAAGTCTAAAGAGGACAAATCAGTAGATGTATGAGGTGGCTCTGCAAAAGGAGTACGATGTTCGCACCCACAGTGTCAATAGACCTGCAAGATGTACGGGGGTTTGAATAGCAACAAGCATGTCATGTACCACGGGAGAGTCCACAAATGGATAAGGAAGGGAATACTCCCTAAACAGTATTCACTGGAGTCAAAAAAGGATTGAGACTCAAAAACGATAACATAAGTAGAAATATAGCACCGTTTAGTAGTTGGATGATAACACCTGTACGATTTTTAAGTCCTATAATATCCCACAAACACACATTTAATGGAACAAGATGAAAATTTGTCAAAATCCAAAGAAAGACCTTGAACAAAAACAATATATCCAAACACCTTAAGAGGTAAATGAAATAAGGGAGTATCGGGACACATCCTCATAAGAGGTAGTTCTCCACCAAAAGCAGCAAAAAGCATCCTATTGATTAGATAAATAACCGTAATAACAGTATCAAACTACAAATATTTAGAAATATTCAACAACATAATGACGCAAGCAACATTGAGAATAAGCCTTTATTTTTTCTCTACAACACCATTCTATTGACATGTAATTTGATGTAAAATTCTCAAGGAGGCACAATAAGTTTAAAAATCTTTTTGAACAAACTCTAAAGCATTGTCAGTACAAAAAAATTTAAGAGAAACAGAAAAATGATTGATTATTTCAATAAAAAAAAATTTGATAACATCAAAGACATGCACTCTATCTTTGAGAACATACACTTATGAAATACAAAAATAATCATCGATAAAAACAATGTAATAACGATAACCACATACAAACAAAACATGAGCAAGACTCATGTTTACAACCTAAACCAATCCTCCTTCTTGTCTATAAACCTTGAAAGTACAATGAAAAGGAAAAAAAAAGGTTACACAACAACATAAGGTTTTAGTGATAATATTGATAAAGAGTAAATCAATAGGAATATAAAAAACTTTATCAAGAGTGAGTTGGGAAGAGACATAAACGACCCTTTCACAAGAGACATTACACTAACGACCATCACATAGAACAAATATGGACAAAGGCATTGCACTGACGACCATCAAACAAACAAACTGGATAAACGGATGAACAAAGCACGAATGCCTAAGGTGTGGGTAAAGGCACTTGAATCTATAATCTAGGAATTGTCCTTAAAGACTAAGAAGACACCTATACATGTCATTCTAGCATGAAAAGTAGTAGCATAGGATTGGTTTACTAGTAATTGAAGACATTTGTTGTGCTCTGCCTGCGAGATAATCACAACATCAGACGAAGACTGACCACAAGGAAGACTTTCTATGGTAGCACGTTGAACCTAGTAAGATTGACCAAACTTGTCCCAACACTTGCAGAGGTGTGGTTGGACCTACCACAGTAATCGCACTTACGAGTGCCATGTCCTCCCCCTAAAGAGTGGCCTCGACCATGTCTACGACCACGACCTTTAAAGGAAACTACCATGACGGACAGAAAGGTGGGCACACCAATAGAAACACATAATGCACGAACAAACGTAAACGATAGAGATGAAATTATATTAGTACCAAGGACATAACTACAAATTTGAGAGGCAATATTTGACCTAAGCCTAGAGAAAAACTTGACAACAACCAAACCATCGCGATATTCCTTGAGGATTTTCATATTGAAGATAAGTGATTAATGAGTATCCAGTTCATCCAGAAGAAAGCAAAGTGACGTATAAAACTCTTGAATAGAACAATCTCTTTGTTGGATAGCGAAAAACATTTCATATATCTCGAAGACACAAGAGATGCTTTTCTCGTAACCATACGTTTCCATAAACATATCCCAAAGTCAAAAACATTACATGTAAGGCGATATTAGATTCTATGGTATTAATAAGTCATGATATAGACAAACCAATTATCATATGTATGATCCTTTATAGTCGGAGGAGCATCAGTTATATGCTCCATTTTCAAATAGACACTAAAGAACACAGTAAAGGATTTGGACCATAACAAATAATTGCCACCATTGAGTTTGATGGTAATACTACTGAGATTTCGCAACCATACATCACCAATGCAGTTAAACGTTGAAAAAAAGGCCATGGTACACACCACCGTGACAAACAATAAGCACAAACACACAGATAAGATTGGATCTCAATTATCATCTTAAAAACATGCAAATCAATCTTAAGACACAAACAAACCGAATACACACGGGACATACAAATGCCCTATGATAGCACAACAATCCTTTACACCCATTTTACATATAGTAGACTGACAGCCATGGTACCAAATGTCTACGCATGTCACCGAAATTTCACCGACACGTGTCTTATTTTCAATTTACCGATATGACTCCGGTACAATGTCGAAATGGAAGTTTTCTGAATAAATATAAATTTTTTTTACCGTGTTTCCACCGACACAATTCCGACATACCGATATTTTTCCGACACATGTCTGTTTTTCAACTTATCGAAGTCCGACATGAAATCGACATTTAGAACTATGCTGACAAGTTGTAGAGTCATCGAATGGGTGGGTTGATGGTAGAAGAAGAGCCTACAGGAGAGAAGGAGGTGGCAAGAGGGGAGAAGCAGACGATAAAAAAGGAGCCAACGAGAGGAGAGGAAGAACCAACAGAGTGGAAGGGCTGGTGGTGCAAGAAGGTCTAGAAGAGCTAATGATGCAGGAAAGGGTGGGGTTTGAAATAGTGTGATGGTTAAGTTTAGGATTTTCTCAACGTTAAACCTATGCTCTGGATACCATGTTGAGACTAGAAAGAATCAATGAATGAATATCTATTGAGGAGCAATTACATATATATATGCTATATTAAGTAAACAGATATCCATTTACCCATATAACCTATAACCAAGGTTCTAAACGTCGATTTCGTGTCTGACTTCGCTCCGACAAAAATAGAAAACATGTCAGACATCCGTGGAAATGTTGATGGAAACATAATAAATTTACGAAAGTTCATGAAAATAGTCAAAAAACTTTGAATTTGATTTAAAACTCTAGGATAAACTAAAGTAAGCAATAATCTATATTTAAGACTACTTAGATCAACTTTTTAAATACGTATCATATTGAAATATGTTATAAGGACTTAATACAAATATCCTCAAGCATAAATAACACATAAAAATGCTTAATAAAGGTTTTAAAAAAAACCATAGTAATTACCTCATACATGCTTAATGCTTGAAAAAATGTCTCGGTTCAACTACGTTGTGATGACGATAAATTTACTATCAAATTTAGGACTCCTTCCACAATATGTAGTTTTTCAAGACATATAACTATAATATGTTCGGTATTCCATAATATATAGTGATAATCTAACATTGGCAACCAAATCAAGGACCCTATTGGTAGATATTGTGGAATAAATACTTATTCAGGCTATTAATGGATGTAATCTTGACTGAAAAGACATTGATAAAATTGTTTTTCATATTCTATTTGTGATGACACATAGTTGAAGATAAAGCTCGTATCCCATTTACTTTGTTGCCTTGAGATATAAGAAGATAAAGTTCTCATCCATCCACTTTTAGAACTATAATCTGATTATCTATAAGAACGATCTTCAAAAGAACTGTAATCATAAGAGTCTATACGATTATCAATATTCAAATAATCAAATGATTCTAATAAAATTCTTTTAATATTACTACTCTAAGAATTTAAATCTTTTGTTGTCTCTTCACGAGATTTCTTTTATAATGATATCACAAATGATAGATCTTAATGGTTGTCGGACTCCATGATGCTAATCTTATGTGACATGTGTGAATTCATTTTCTTCTGTAAATAAACTAAATGACCTTCAACTTTTTACTCGTACGTCTTCAATTCCATGTTGAACTACATATCTACTGTTACCACCTTCATCATCAAATGGTTGTGCGAAATCATCTGCATCACTCTCATCACTTAAACCCAGAATTCTACTACGAGAATGTTCTGATAAACTCATATATTCTTCGATATCAAAGTCCATTTCAACAAAAAAAATTGAACTTAATCTACCCTATTCTTCATCTAGTGTTGATTGTCTATTTTCTTACAACCACTCACATATGATATCCTCATCGTTATCCTTATTGTATATATATGCCAAATAAATTTGGTCAAAATAATCCTTATCTTCTCCTCACATATGTTTCATTCTCAATCTCATATTATAGTGTACAAATACAAGATCATTTAATCTTTGTGTTTCCAATTTATTTCTTCTTTTTGTATTGATAAGATTAAATATACTCTAATTTCTTTTCCATTCTGAAGTTGAAGCAATTTGAGAAAAAAATCTTTATTGTAATTTTTCTCAAATTTGGAACATTTGCTCCATTCAGCATCTACCATTTATCTAAAATATGATATTAGATTTTTAGTTTATTACCCATATTATGATGTAATGTTATGAAATAAAATAAATAATATTCAAATCCTTATTTAGAATCATCACAGCATGACTACTACTTGCTTAAGAATCTCCCAATCCTAACATTTAATTCCTAAAGTATTTAATTTCATTCGAGACTTCTATTTGAATGTCTGCATATGACTTCAATTTCTTTATCACTATTCTTGTAAAACATAGTAAATCAATACGAGTCCCAAGTTCATAAACGTATTAGAACTATGGGTTCAAATAGTCGGCTACATTAACAAGGAAAAGTCATTAAATAACAAATTATAATATAAACATAATTATGACAAATATGAATCTATATATCAAACTACTTACCAGCTCTATGTAGAGGATGAAGAAACATCTTGGACCATCTTTCTTTAATAATCTTCAAGTATTCCTTTAAATATCTGTATACTGCATCTTTCATCAACTTCATTGTCTTATATAAGAAACGCACTGTACGACTCTTATCACCGTCCACTAAGTAAAGAACCTTTAAAATCGACTTCATTATGCTCACTACCTTTCGAACGTTCTCCCAAAGAGACTAACTATTAATTATAGAATTTATTCTCTTACCAATTAGAATATCACTCTCATGATATTTATACCACACTTGTGAATTAAACATGTACTTTAGTTTTCTTCTTTTATCAATCATTGATTAGAAAGTAATATAATTTATTGCAAATTAAATAACTTCGGATTGAATCAAATCACCATTACAATACTTAGGGTGCGTTTGGTACGCTGGAATGAACCCCGGAATAAAAGGAAATGGAATCAAAAAGTAGGCTGGAATGAAATTCCAACGTTTGGTACAAAAAAAATGATTGGAATTTGATTCCCTTTCAAAACGTAAGGAATCCCATTCCCATTCCCATTCTCCCTCCCTTTTCCCGCAACAAAAAGCCCGAAAAATCTCTTCTCCCACGACAGTTCTCCCGCAACAGCACCCTTCTCCCTCCCCCAGCCCCCATCTCCCGCAACCTCCCGCCCCCTTTCGCCCCAAACCCTCCCCCACAACCTCCCTGTCAACCCAGCAGATCTCCCTTTCGCACCCTTCTCTCTCTCTCTCTCTCTCTCTCTCGCCCCCATCTTCCCCATTTCTTGTTCTTGTACCTCTGCTTCCCTTCCAGAAATCCTCGGGAGCAGCTTGGATTACACCTATACTGGTTCCATCCGAAGTGGGTAAGTGCCAAAAGAGAATCTTGTTTCGCCCTCTTTCTCGAATTGGGTTTTCTGTATCGTTTGAGAAGGCTGTGGCCTCTCAGTTTTATTTATTTTTTTTCCTGTTGTTGTTGTTGTGGGCTTTTAGCTTTCGACTGACCTTCTTTTCCTTGCGAAACCTAAATGCTATCTTGGGTGTTGGTGTAGATTGGCCGCCCGGATCGTCAGCGTTGCTTGATTTGGGTTCGGAGAGGAATATTGGGGGTCTCTGTTCAGGTGTTTGGTGGGTTAGTTTCGGAGGTGTTCTTCGTCTGGGTTTGCGATTTTTGTAAGCGAGTGGGTGGACTTTGCTTGATCGGTTCGTATGGGTGCTGGAAGGGAATAAAAGCAGTTCCTTCAGTTTGTGCTTGGAAGTTGGGTGAAGAGCAGA
>JAMKQA010005893.1:0-13686 GCA_024699735.1 Posidonia australis | reverse complement strand
CACTCACGTGTGTTTTCTTGTCCCCTTGTTTTCAGGTGCTGAGCTATAGGAGCAGTCTTTCCTGGTGCAACTTTTCGAGCTACACTTGCCGCACACAGGTCTGGGTAGTTAGCTTTATTTATTTTAATATTGCTATTTGATTGCATTTAATTGTGTTTGGGTAGTTCTTATACTGTTGTGTAGCACGGGGGTGTTACAATTGTATTGCGTTTATTTCAACTATCTTTATTACAATAAGTGCAATTGAGAGGCCAAGTTTATCTATGGACTAACCCAAAGTATGTTATGAATGAAATTAAATAAAGCTAGTGAACATTCTAATTCTAATGCCTTAACTAAGAAAATACACTACATTGCCAAAATAATAAGAAGCTAACTTATATTGTCTACAAAATAGTGTTTCCTATTCCCTAGTTCAAACCTTGCTACATCATTGGCTTATCCACCTCCACCGATGTGTTTAGCCCACTCCCTTTGCTTAGATTATGGTATCCTCCCTCAATGTAACTAAAGCCAGAGAAGCAACCAAGGTAGGATACTGATCCTATTCCAGTAGTCCAGCCTTGCTAATTGCCTAAGAGTGCATTCGGGATTGCTTCTCCAGAAGTTAGATTCTAGAGAAGTTGGCAGAAGCTTACTCTGGCAAAGATTTCAAAAGCCAGCTTATGGAAAAGTTGGCAGAATCTTGTTTTGCAAAAGTTTGGGATGTTGATTGTTTCTGGCTTTTGAGATTGACAAATGATCAAAATAACCTTAATTCAAAGCTAATGAAATTGTAGAATGCTTATGTATTTGGCCTTTTTTAAACAATTAGCATATCTCCCTCACATGGTATGGCATGCTTTCAAACAAGCACAATATGCACAAAACCTGTAACGACCTCGGCCATCACACTCTCCTAATAAACTCACATAACTAGTATTATTATTATTATTATTATTATTATTCACAATACTGAATATAGATTCAAATGCATAATAAGAAACATTGAAACATTAATAAATACCACACAAAACCCTTAATGTATGGTTGAGTGACTCCTCTAAATGCACTAGTAAGAAATTCAACTTCTAATTTGTACCTGTAAAATACAAATTAAGTACACATGAGTGACTATTAAAAAGGTCATTCAGCACACACCACCCCGCAACTATAATGAAACCATAGCGAAAATAGAAGAAATCTGTAGAAAATTGTAAACCAAAGTAAAATGTAGAACTCATACATACACCTCAAACGTGCATCTCAAACACGTCATAGCTTCTATAGTTCACTTGATTGCTGACTAACCATCGATTCACTAAAGAACTAAAAGCATAGGAAAACCAAATCAACTCTGAAACATGCAGTAAAACTTTAAACAAGTATCTCCCAAAACTCGAGGCCATAAGGCACAAAAATCACCAAAAAGCATGATGTACTCAAACTCTAAGACATGTATCAATAGCTTATATCAAAATCATTGAAAAACTCAACTACACCAAAAAGCCATTGTGTTGTCCAACGTTAAGTAATCGACTTTGACCCACAAGCAGTCACACAAGCGCACTGCATTGCTACAAATGAGCTACCTGTGAAGAGCTTATGCATCTTGGGTCCTACCTTTGAAGAACCATCTACACTCTCTATTATGAGGATGTTACTAGAAATGAGACATGTGCATAGCATACTCTGTCCAAACTCCACAGGGTCCACTCTCTCAACATCCTAGTCTCAATGTCCAGATCAACTAAAGTCTCATACCTCTAAGTCCAACCAGCTCCTAACTTTTGATCTCAGTCTCGGTCTTGTAAACAACTACCTAAAGGAACCATAACCCCTAAATCCATTGACACTTACCTACAACCTGTTGGCCTCCGAACCTCAACTTAGGCCTTGTACTCGACCACGCATGTAACACCCGTAAGTTCCCCATGCAGGTTGGGGCCACAGGTTCCAACCACAAATGGTCGACACATGGTGTTACTGTGGGTCACTACTGTGGGTTGCCACCATGGATTCCATGCACAGATATTCCAAACACTTGACCCGGAACTGAGCTTTATTCATTTGCATTATGGGGAGTTTTGGGATCCGAGGATCCCCTTCTTTTCCCTTGCAAAGAGAGCGCACACACACAACACACAAGGAGGGAGAGGGAGGTGAGGAGGGAACCACCGACATCACCGTTGAACCCACATCATCTCTACATTCCCGAGCCACTATTGCAAGTATCCTGTAAGGGAGAATCCAGAGTAGACTGAGAAGGAGGAGGGAGGAGTCATTGCTGTCATGCCCTTAACATTGTGCCATCGGTGCTCCATCATTTCCCATGTTGTTGACTACAGAGAGAGAGAGAGAGAGAGAAGACAAGAAGGTGGTGGTAGATGGAGTGGAAGCGAGAAGAAGAAGAGGAACAAGAGGAAGGGGAGGAGTGTCGTCGTCGTCCTCACCATACTCCCACCACTGTGTTGCCATCTCATCGGTGCTGTCGATCCCCACCATGTCATCGTTGTAGGAGAGAAAGGAGAGGGGGATAATTGAGAGAAAGAGAGCGGCCGAGGGTAGGAGTGGGAGAAGGGGAAGAGGGAGTGAGATGGGAGAGAGAGGGAGGCAATGGAAGGAGAAGAGAGGGAGGAGATCGTTGAGCTGTCGTCACTGGTTTTCCCCATCACTGGTCGTCTCATCGGTGCGATCGTCAACCTACAGTAAAGGAAGCAAAAGAAGAAGAGAGGGTGTAGAGAGAGCAGAGAAAGGAAGGGGGAAAGAGAGAGTCAATGGGGAGGAGATAGAGAAGGAGGTGGGCTGCGCATTGTGCCATTGTCGTGATGCCACATCAACCGCCACGTCATCGTTGTGTCTCTCATTGCCGAGCCGTGGTCGCCGTCGCATACATGGGAGCCATCCCCGATGAACGATAAACACCCTTAGCCCTTTTCATGTACCAATTAGAACATAGGAGCATGATAGTGTCTTTTTGATATATGTGGATGCTTGGGTAATTTTTAGATAATTTATGATGATTTTTATGATATCCAAATTAGTATTGGCCTTCTTTGTAAAAATAATAACTACTATTAGGTCCTTAGCTTTTATATTTGCATTTGAGTCCACAAGCTTTGTAAGAATTACCCTTTAGTCCATAGAATTTATGTAAATTACATTTAGGCCCTTAAGGACTTGTTTTCAATGATTTTTAATATGTTTAGTGTTATATGAACCTTGTAGATAATTATGGTATAATAATAATAATTAGGAGAATCATTAGAGATGATTTAGGGATTGCCTAAAATACATTAGCAAGATCTCATTAGGCTATAATTTAACATAAAAGATTATGGAACTTAGAAATACTAAGTCTTTTTCCCTAAATGACTTAGATGGCCACTAAGGTTAACATTTAACGCTAGGGTTAGATGATGGTCTGATTTCAATGTGGTTTGTATTGGTGTTTGGCCTTGTAAGTAAAATAGGACTTCAAGACTATTGTTTTGGCTTCTGTGTGGTGTCTTCTGGGTGGATTTTGATACCCAGAAGGTATTGTTATTATTGGGGTTTTGTAATTTCAAATGGATTCCAAATGATTTCAAAATGAGATGAATGTTTTGAAAAGTGGTTTTCAAGGGGATTTGGAAAAGATGGTTTAGGGTCAGTGATTTTCGTTGTGGTTTCTCTATACAGTATTTTGCACAGTTTTCTATAATGCGTTTAAAATGCTTTTCCAATGGTTTTCAACAGAGTTTTGGAAAAAGGAAATGCATTAGCTTACAAGACATTTTGAAAAGTGTTTTCCATTGGTTTTCTATTTGTAGTGAAACTAAAAGGCTAAGGCAAATGTTTGTCAGATCTTTGAGGTATGACACTCCTAGATTGTCGTTCATGAGACCGAGGTTGAGGTCCGTGGGTCAAGGTGTCGACCAAGTTTCGAGGTAGTTCCGAGTGTCGAAGACCTAGAATACTGTCTAAATCAAGTTGTATCATGACAGCAGACCTAGTAGGTATGAAACCTCTGTGTAGTTGCATGATACGCTGTTCGGACCGGTTACCAAGATTGGTGGGTGCTGCTAGAGCTTAGGGGCGATGAATCAGTAGGGCTCGGGCACTATGACTTATATTGTGCATGGTTGTGATACTATAGGGCCTAGGGCATGGGAGACCCTGATTACCCATAGTTCTAGTGCTGTTAGGTCTAAGATTGGAGTCCCCAAGTACTCGAGCACTAGGAGTGTCAGTAGGATGCACCTCGTGTTGTGTGATATATAGATAAGTTGAGGCTACGACTAGGCGGGTTGGACTCCTACATAGGATAGTTCACCGCAGTAGTATAGTAGGGTCGAGGTTGGAGTCCCGGGTGGCTGCGTGTGGCCAGTGTCTATTGCTTGGCGTTGGACAATCTGACACATAGTTAAGGATACTTCTAAGAGGTTGGACTTCAGAATGAATGGTTGCGACTGTCCATGGCAGTACTGTGTGCCTTGGGGTTAGAGTTCCTGACGGCTGCTTGTAGCCAATGCTTGTGTTGTTTCTGGTTGCGCCTGTGTGGTGTTGTGGTTTTTAAGATATGAATTTGTGTTGTTCTTTGAGATGTATTTTAGGTGTCTATGAGTAGAGGCTCTGTGTTTGACTTCATTTTCAGTGGGTGTGACTGATGTTTGACTTGATTTAGCAAGGGTGGCCATTTTAAGTGTGCATAAGATTTTGAAAAAATATACATATCGTTTTGAAAAGAAAGAAAAGAAAATGATTTTAAAAGACATAGTTTTTGAACGATTTGTTGCTTGCTAAGCAATGGTAAATTGCCTGCTGTAGTGTTTCGGCATCCGAGTGAGACGCTAGGGTTTGGCTATTTGTGGCGTACTAGCGCCCAGTCCACACATCAAGAGTTCTGAGTAAGTGAGTAGTTCAATTTATTTCAGATAATAGTGCTTTTATTTATATTATTTATTGTTGGATTTAATTTTAGATTTAAAGTAATAAATAGAAAAAAAAAAGTAGTTAAGTTGAGAGATAGCGACTTGGGGTCGTTACAACCCAGGAATATCATCATATCCCTAAGTCCTGACAATACAATCCTTTGGCTTATTGATCTTTGAGATAAATCAACAGTAAAACCTTTCAAATTTATTGTCATCATATTCCAAATCACTTTAAAAACATTTAAAATTATTCAAAACACTAAATTAATCACCAACAAAAACAAACCATAGTTTTTTGTTGTCTAGGCAAAACATGTGGCCCAAACTCATAGTCGAAATGCGCAACACAAACATTAGCTACTGAAAATCACTTTTTTAAGAAACAAACTAAACTAGAAATACATTATGTTATATTTCAAATTGAACGTTTAAAACTTTACTTTACAATTAAACAAGTTTCACATGAATCTAATGACTAGAGCTTGAGATATAATTAAAACAATACAGTAAAGTTGCTTTGAAAAATGAAAATGTCATAGAAACTTGCTATAATTAATTAAGTATTCAAGGTATCAAATGCATCTATAAAATTTCATACTATACAATAAATTAAAGATCTTGAAAATATCTTCCTAACACACTTAATTTTACTAAAATCCAATAATCATTGCTCAAGATATGACTAAAATAAAAATCATAACTTCCCAAGTTGAAATCTCAAAACTGAAAACTCAAGAAATTACTATTGAAAATTGTACAATCTGAGTATCATCCTCAACAAAAATAATTGATATTATATATCATTTTAAAGGCTTATAATTCTTCTCTACCATGAAACAACTCACTTAGTTCTGGACACTAAAACTCAAGCTACAAATAAAGCAAGGTCCCAAGGTCAAGAGGGCACAAATTGGTTAAAAGTTCACTAATAAACAATACAAATCATCAAAACATAATCCTATGACGAGACTGCACATAACATATATAACCTTGAGCAACAAGGTATCTACTTTCCAACGAGACAAATCCCACAATAATCCAATCACCAAAGCTCAAAATATAATCAAAATAAGACACAAGGGTCATATTTTGAAAATCAAGAGTGCAACCAAAAATCTACTTGAAAGATCAAGTTATACACAACTAAATACAACACAAAAAGTATTGCACAATATATTCATTTAAAGATCTTAAAGTCTTTTTTCTAACACATCTAGAAATACTAAGATCCAACATACAATGCTTAGGTCATGACCAAAGCAACCAATGAAGGTCACTCTGAAAATCCAAATTGCGAAGATACACTGCTACTAAATCGCAAACATTCAAGACTCTAAATTAATTTAGAATTTATCATGATATATATTAAATCAAATATCATGAAATTATCTATCTAACTCATCCAAGAACAATGCAATTCAATATTCATAGTTCAAGATATATATAAATAAAACTAGCAAAAGCAAATTATAAACAGACTTACAAAAATGAACTACTATTGAATATCAAACATTCTAAGCTCCAAACAAATCCAGAATTTATCAAGTTATATACCAAATTAAAGATATTGAAGTCATCTGTCCAATGCATTCAAGATCATAGAAATCTAACAATCATAACTTACGATATAATCAATTAAAGGATGCAAGGTCATATGCAATAGAGTTATAGCAATTAAACATAAGACCGTGAACTCATCTAAATATCATATAATCCATCAGGTAAAATATGAATCATACTCTTAAATTCAAGTACTCTTACTAATTCCAGCATACAATAATGAATTTGATGATCAAATCCCTAAATCAAACTCTCTAAAAGGGTGTGTGCCTTAGAGAAGCTCAAGAATCCAACAAAATCATCGGCAATGCCAGCTACAACTCTCAGCTCCAACGAAGCTCCTCAACACCTTCCTCAACTCAAGATCCACTCTCAAAAGCCAACTACAACTCAGTCCAAGCAATAAAACCTCAAAATCAGTACATGCATGGCAAGAAGAAGGTGGAATCAACATGCAGCAACTACTACGCTTACCTCCATCTTAACACCACATCTAGCGACCCAACCAGACAAGAACCACCACTTGAGCTCCTTATAACACAGGAGAGCCTCTCCAACACCTCTACATGAGCATGTAAGGCCAGCAACAGTAGGAAACAAGCCTCTCCGTTTCCTTTCAAGATCCTCTCTTCCTCCTCCCCTTCTTCTCTTTTTCCTCTCCTTCTTCTCCTTAAAACATTCTTAAATAGGTTCCAATTAAAAGGGACAGTTGCTACCCTATATATATTATTCTTAAACTCTTATAAGGTCCTCACTCCTCAAAGCAAATGATATAAGTGACATTGCATTCCTCACATGCAAGCTCCACTCCAAAATTCAAGAGTTCACTTATGAAACACCCACTTGATAAAATACACATCACACTTGGATAAAGATCCAATTGATATTCACCACTTTAACTTAAGTTTCAAGTGATCAAAAGATTCAACCTAATCAAGGTTATCACTTTCCTCAATTATCATTAAACTCAAACATTCATATTTCATTATAAATCATAAATCTTACTCAAGGCTCCTATTTCTCAAAAATCCTTGATCAAATACACATCAGAAGAATACCATATAAGTTACGAATCTCCCGAACAAGGCTCATGACACTTTAATCCAAGGAAACCTAAAATGTGCAGTAAAAACGTGTCAACCAAACATGCCTCCAAAACATGCCTCACAAATGATTACGAGTAACACACAACACTAAGATAACAAATGTTACAAAACATGTACTATTTTACATGCTACTCATTTGAAATATTGTTTGTTATGTTGTTCAATCACAACTTTGAACTATAAGGTCAAAAGCATGACAACTCCGACGACAACCACAACTAGCCTAATTCTTGCATCATCAATATAATGTGAGAGAAGTGGAGGAGCATGAGGAAGAAGACAATAAGGTGGAATGGATACTAGAGGAAGACAACAAGGATGATAGTGACTATGTGTAGACACTTCGATTTTGAGGCGGCTTGTTGATGGATCCAGTGGCGATGAATTCAGATCTTGCCTTCCCAAATAGAATCCTCCAAGTGTATCAAACTAACCTATAGTCATGGACTAGACCCTAGAATTAAATTCAGCATCCTACTTAGCACACTTGACTGATATAGTTAGATGGCACACCTTTCTAGTGCATTCTTGTAACACACTAATATGGCACATCTTAGTGGAGCACTAAATAAGCACACCAAACTAGAGCACATACCTGGCACACATACCAGGCGCACCTCACTGGCACACCTAGCTGGCGCACATAGGTGGCACACGAGGTCGAATCTAGGTCGCTGGTTGTTCATTTGCCTAGCGAAACTCCAGCCATTATGTCCCTAATTTGTTGTAACTTTCGTTCATTATCAGCATAACGATCATTGCCTCTTGGTCTTAGGGGAGGTCTCTTGGTTTCTTGAGCCTTTAGAACTTCCTAGCACTCTCTATATAAACACTTGGTAATCATTGGGAGAATGGGTAGGAAGAAGAGAGAAAGGAAGAACCTTTGTTTCTAGCACAAACACCCACGTCCTAGCTTTATCCAGAGCCAAGAACACTCACCCTTGAGTAGGAAATCATCCACCTAGCATAGGAAAAGCCCTTTCATCCATAGCTATCAAAAAGTCCCTTCTTTTGCATCACTTGAAGGCCATTTGGGAGGAAGGAGATCCCTGTTTTCTTCAGCCATCGAGGTCATCTCGAGTCACTTGTAGAGGAGTACAAGAGCACACCAACAGGTAGGCATCTAGACCTTCTCATAGCTAGATTTTCTTTCATGAATATGGGTTCATTTTAGAGAAGTCTTATATGAAAAACATGTAGAATTTTATACTTGTTGGATTACTTTTTTGGAGCATGATATTCATATGGATCATGACCTTTATGCCACCATACCAATCATGCTATGATCTTGTATTGTTGGATGAGATATATGCTTACCTTTGTTGTCTTTTAGGGATATGCAATATTTGGTGGATTTGTGTTCTATTCATATTCTTGATGCAATAGGAATGGCTTAATGGGTTCATTTCCCTTTTTGTTGTATGCACCTATGTTGTTCTTCTTGCATGTGCTTTGATGCTAGCTTTGTGCATTAGACATAGCCTCATGATTTTCATCTAAGTAGGAGTATGTGGTCTTGTGTGAGGCTTATTGCCCTTGAGCACAAGACCCATGTCATGGCTTATTGGGTTCATTCTTTCTTTTATGGCTTTATCGAAGAGAGAGATAAACCTATATGTGATCGGTTTTTTCCCAGATGTCTAGGATGTGTTTTTAAACAGTCTCGAGCATATTTATAAGATTTTATATCGCATAGCATATCAGTCTGGTTGCTCTGTGAATTCAGAGTCTCACTTTAGTGGCACACATTGTTAGCACACTTTAGTGGAGCACATAGGTGGCGCACCTAATAGGAGCACATTACTGGCGCACCAAACAGGCGCACTTGCCTATTTCAGTGCACTAACAATGACTTTTGGCATGATATTTAATATGATTCCTGATTTGCTTTGCTTCTGGTTTTCTTTGGGTGTCCTCCTGGATATGTCAGGATGACTCCAATCTGATTTCATCCTCTTTTATGCTTGATAGCTTAGGTTTTGCATGTAGCAAAGCGAGAACGTTAGTCACTCGATATAACTGGATCTATGGTTATGTTTGTGCAATATCTTTGCACCGATATTTGGTTCATGCCTTGAGTGATCTTTCAGAGCATTAGGACACACCCCACAGTCCTTTTACCCATTTTAGCATAAGGCACCACTTGCATATAGCATTGTATTGCATATCACCCCCGGGCGTACAGAAATAGGCTGAAAAGCCAACATTCCCATATGAGTAAACGAGAAACCCATGAAAGACCAATTTCTCAGGCGCACGAGGGTGCTTGATACCTTTCTCGTACGTAACAGGGATCCTTGCCCAATCTTTGGTTCATGATTGACCTTTTTCATTGGTTTTATTGCATTGTTTTAATGTTTTAAAATGGATTTCATCGTCTCCTGTTTTTAAAGTAGACTAGGTGGCGACTCTCGTATTTTATCATTGTTTTTTATTATTATTATTTTTTACCATGACTTTACTGACCCTCGAGCCTTTGGCCTTTCGTGCCACGCACGAGGCGATCGCCGGCATGGTTACACTATGCTTGTGATCCACTTTGTTCATCTTATGATTTTGCACTACTTGTGATCTACGTTGTTTAGCTTTGCTCCACTACCAATAGATATTGCAATTTTGGCTCAAAAGTTCTTTGACTACTATAGGAAAATAGACACATGGGACTTATGAACACTACCTTTTTTAATGTCTCTGTTGGGTTGGGAGAAGGGCAAGGTCATTTGCTCATCAAAATTACACTTAACAATTAAACAACAAAAACCCATCTCATACCAAAACAAGACCAAAACATTCAAGTCCAATTGGGTTTGCAACTGGATTAATCATAAATCTTATGCAATTCATAGATTCAAGAAAAGAGAATGTCTACAAATCAAAACCAAGATTTCCCCACCATTGCAATTCTCAATCAACAAAAAGGAAAAAACCCAACCTAATTAAAGATGTATAATTTATACATCACACAACCACCACTCAAGGGCACCAATCACATGTGGTTCTCATTCTAAGGACAACTTCTTAATTCAATAATTAAACTTCAATCAAACAAAGTCAAGTTCAAATAAGTATCAATACGCCAAGCTTAAAGATAAGTTCAAGACATTTAAATAGACCATCATTTTCAAAATAAAAGTAGAAAATTATAAGTAGAATGTAACTCCCCGATCCCGAGCACGCTACTAAATCACAATAACATAAGCATAATTACACTAATTACAGAAACATTAAATAACTGTAACTAAGGCTCACCTTCAAGATCTTAATGTGCGACTATAAGCTCCAACTCCTACATCGGAACTTGGCTGCACGCGGTCTGCACCTGAAAACCAAACAAGCACGCGTGAGAGACATCTAAGTCACCCAGTACGCGCCCCAAACACACAAACCACAAAATCTCGGCAAAACCATTAAAACTCCGCTTTTGATTTCAAAGTCGATTTTCTTTTAGAAATCCTCTTTTCTTTTTATTTGAAACCTCATTCACTTTTATTCTGTTTGAAATCACTTGGGATCCTGAGTCCAAGTCTAAACTCTTATTCAAAACCCATCTTTCTTTCCATTTCAAAACATTTGGAAATTTATTCCAAAACCACATTCTCTTTCAAAAACACACATTTTTCATTTCCTTTTAAAAACCTTTGGAAATCATTTTCCAGAATATGCCTTTTTCAAAACTTGGGATTTCTTCCCAAAATCACACTTTCAAATTCACATTTCCGACCAGATCCAGCCAAAAACACAATGCTTCTAGGGCTTAAAACGAAATCATAAATACTAGCTGGCAATTGGTTAAAACATCATCATTATTCCATTTCAGGATTTTAGGACTATTTCATAAGTCCAATCCTGGACCAACCACATTTCTTTCACATTTCTCAAATCACATTCTTTCTTATTCATTTCCACTTTTCTTTACTATTGTTACCTTGATCAGAGGTAACCAGGCGCACAAGCAGTAGGCGAGGACATCCTTTCCCCTACCTTCCTGCACTGTCTCGGTGAAATTCCCCGTGCAGGATGCCACCGCCCTAGCCAACTGGCCTCAATTTATTTTTCATGTATGCACAGGGATACGTCTTTGTCTGATGTCCCATCGGTGACCCGAACAACTAGGTCCAATGACCCAAGCTCAGCCTACACTGCCGGTGACCCGAACAACTAGGTCAAATAACCAAGGCTCAGCCTACACCGTCACGAGCTCGGTGACCCAAACAACTAGGTACCACGACTCAGACTCAGCCTACACCGTCTCAAGCTCGGAAGCCACAGTCGTGTCTGGAAACTGGTTTCATTGGAGCCTCTTACTCCTACCACGTTGTTGACACCAACCCTCGTTGTTCCTTAACACATTATTAGTGTTTCATTTCAAAACTCTTTAAACTTTTCTTTTCAAAACCATTTTCCATTTCATTCTTTCCGTTGCAGGAATCTGTCTCCTTACAACACATGACTCTCCAGTGGGGTCCCAACTCAAGTCATGAAAACCATGCTTAAAATCATAAATTGGGGCTCATGCCCAAAAACCACGCATAATCAACCATTTTTTTTCATTTATAGGGACTAAAACCCAAAACCACACAAAATCATCCTTTTTATTCATTTATGGGATCAAAACCCAAAACCACGTCCAAATTTATTTATTTGGGTTCCACATTCCTCCATGTCATTACATGGGGAAAACATCACTTACATATGCTCAACAAACCTTTAAAATCATTTATCATTCATTTAAATTCATGTTTAAGCATATCAGGGTTAGGGCAAAAATGGCAAACCGAAACCAGGTTCGGTATATCGAAATTCCCTGGTTCGGTATACCGAACATTTTCGATATACCGAAACCCCCTGTTTCGGTTGACCGAGAGATTTCGGTCTACCAAAATCAGCAATCCTGGCTTAATCTATTACGATTTCGGCATACCAAATAAATTTCACATATAGAATTCCTCACAAACAGGGCACACCCCTATTTCAGGCGGCGAAAAATCGCCCAATGTGGGAGTCCCGATCAGACCCCCCAAACACGTAACACAAATTACTGTAAAATCATGGGGTGTAGACCGTTGAGTCTACTTCAAAACCCCCCAAACCATTCCTCAATCCATCAACTATGTGATTCATACAAAAATCACAAAGGGGAAGAGCTCAGTGAAACCTACTGTAGCTTACACCCCCGAATCACATTCAATCCCACATATTTTCATCCTAACCGCATGATTTCTATATTGTCATGCAATACAACTCATTCTCATCATTTTCTCATTTTTCTACAATTTTACATGCATTTTTGTCATTTTCATGGATTTTCTCACTTAATCCAAACATAAGGGAAACGAGAAGGGACAGGGGTCGTGTACCTCTAATGGCACCCCAACGAACCTTCCCGCACTCCGGCGAGCCTCCTTCGCCGATAGATCACACGAGCAGCTCCCACCTCCTCCTTGGTTGCGCGCACGTGAAAATCATACAAAACACCCACGAATCAACATGACATCAACATAATCACATTATTCTTCTCATTCCCAACATTTTCCTCATTTTTGCATGATTTTTAACATGATTTTCCATGATTTTCTTTTCCCTCTAAACCCAACATGCCTCAACCGAGGAAGGAAACAGAAGGGGGAACGCGTACCTGGCACTGGTGAGCTCCACGCGTGCTCGACGTGCTCCGGCAAGGCTTGATGCAAGCTCTCCTCAGCTCGTACAACCTCCTTTGGCACGAAGTTCCTCTTGCACGCAACTCACCCCAGACTCTCCTTCCCACGGCCTGCCATTCCCCAACACAGCCACTACGCCTCCTCTTAACACCCCCGACGCCTGCCATCCCGGAATCCCGTCGGCGTCCACCAGCTACGCGTAGCTCTGGACGGAGGGGACGGAACAAGCAACCTTCTCCCCCTGCTAAGTTTCACGAGATCCGGAGAAGAGGGTGCGGGTCACGGGCACCGTTGGCTCTCCTCACATGGGGGTTGGGCTCCTTTGACCAAGTCCAACCCCAAGCCCAAGTGGGTCCACCACAAACAGGGGTCCCAATGCAGAACAGACCCACAAGCCAAAGAAATCACACCACAGGGGAGAAACCAGGGGCACAAAACACAGAGGGAGCCCACAACCAACAAACA
>JAMKQA010005892.1:0-12293 GCA_024699735.1 Posidonia australis | reverse complement strand
TTGCCGACCAATGGAGTAGAGAAGAATTTCGATAGGTCAGAGGCCTAGCGACGAACAGGAGGATATCGATAGGTTGGAAGCCTAGCAAAATGTTGGAGGATATCAATAGGTTGAAGCCTGGCGACGAGCTAGAGAGTATCGATAGGTCTGAGCCTATCGACGAGCTGGAGAGTCTAGGCAAGTCAGAAGCCTGGTGACGATGTTGAAGATATAGGTAGGTTGAAGCCTAGTGATGAACTGGAGGATATCGATTGGTCGAAGCTTGTCGATAAGCGAGAGGATATCGACAGGTCTAAGCCTAGCGACAAGTAGTAGGATATCAGTAGTTTAAATCCATGCAACAAGAAGGAGGATATCGGTAGGTCGAAGCCTGCCAATGAGCTATGTTAAGTTTCAGACTTACCGATCATAAAAGAGGATATGGTAAATTTCAGACTTACCGATCATAAAAGAGGATATGGTAAATTTCAAACTTCCTAACCGTAATAGGAGATATGGTAAGTTTTGACTTACCAATAATAAAGGACATATGGTATGTTTCGGACCTACCAACCACAGAAGATGATTGTGGTAAGTTCCAGACTTATCCACCGCAAAAGAAGATATGTGATGGAACTATCAAACCCAAAGGTAGGACAGATGTTTGAGGATGACCTTGTGATAGTTTGGGATGTCAGCCAAAAGGACAATTGATGGATGTCATCCATGTAGTTTAGGCTACTAGTCCGAAGGATGGCACCAAAGGACAACTTACATGCCCCTATGACAAAAGGAATGATAGTGCTAGAGTAGGATAGGAGGGTAGGTCGGGTTATACTAAGGCAAGAAAGATTTCCTTGGTATCGAGGTGAGTTGCTGTAGAAAAGCTAGAAGATAGAGGATAGTGGGGTGCCCAAGCAATTGGTTTAGCCAATAGAGTTTGCTTAGGGGATCTTGTTTATGAGTGCACCCTAGACTACTATTGCTGTGTGATTTGCTACTTTTAGGGGCATTGAATGTGTAGAATGTTGGTCGGAGCTTGTATGCTAACTACTTGCTGCAAGTTGGTTGTTTATGCCTGGTACTTGTACAGACACAAAATTTCTGCTACTTGCTAGAGTTCAAGGTGTTACTTGTTGTAATGACCGACTAAAATTGTGGCTCTGCAGGTTATGCAGTCATCATGCAGCAGTAGTCACTTTATTGAAGGACCGTGTGCTTGATCGTCATTCTAGAAGTGTGATTCTGCTCTAGGTTGAGTGGTCCCTTTTTCCATATAGTAGTTAAAATGCTCCTAGTTGAAGACTCTTGTTTGGACATTTTGTTCAATGTGCTGTGAGTCTGTGCTTTGTGCGAGTCCCTACCAAAGTGTAGCTAGCATCCCTTTGGTGGACAAAACTAGATTTTGAATGTGGTTGTGGTAGACTTATGTGAGTCTGGCTAGAGGGTAGCTAACATGCCCCAAATTAGATACCGAATGAGAACTTGCAAGGTTAGGCCTAGGCAAGCCATAGCTTTTACACAAGCAAGTTGATTATTTAAGAGTAATTTTATTTGCTCTTAGTTATACTAGAAAACTTCACATCTACTGGAAAAGGAAGAGGATGCCCTCGACTCAATAGACCCTATTAGGACTCACACATTGTGGGTGGCTCTCTATTGGTGGGTGAGGATGCTTAAGCTCGCTATGCTGGGTGGTGTGATGGATTGGGCTCCATGCCAAATTCTTTTGAGCCCTACACCTGCTCTTTTCAAGTTCCTCATGGGCGTTCAAGTTCTCTCTATCCCTAGCTTGAAGATAATAGATGTCTAGTCTAGGTTGAAGCCTTTTGATACAAGATAGGGGTGGCTAGTCCCTTGAAAGACATGGGCTTAGATAGACCAACATTGTACACCTCACTCTTGGGCTGACTTTTGACTTAGGCTTCTTTCATCTATTTCTTTTATGCCTGTAGACACCCCACTTTAATAGTCACTTGCTGGCGGACTCCTATGGAAGAGTTTGCTCCAGTAGTGATGAGGCATTTCTCCACACCAAAGCTCATTTCACACTCCAAACCAGCCCAAAACCCTACATCAACCCTAAGCATTCACCATACCACAAAATCCAGAACCATTGCATGGCCTAAATGTTTAAAACGCGACCCAAATTCTAGGAAATAGGCCTTGCAATAGGTTAGCGACATGTAGCACCAATGGGTTTCCCTCGTGGACATCCCCTACGTGCTAGTAATGCGTTTGACCACCATAGATGCCTTGGGTCAGTAGTTGGACTACAAAAGGATTCATTGATCATTACACACATGGACAATCAATTCTCCTCCTCCTATTGGCTCACATGGATTTGGGTGTGTTCCTTGACTTTGGTGGATCATCATACCCCTTTTCCTAATCCAAAATCCAATCCAATCCCATTAGTTTAATCTCAACCATCCCTCCTTAATTCAGATTTTAATCCATGTCTCACATCAATGCATGCCTCATATTTAAACTCCTCCACCTCCTTATTAATGAGGTTGCCGGGCAAAGCATCGCGTAACGCTAACAAGTGACCTAGACACCACTGCCTCTTGTAGTTGACCATTCACCACCCATTTCAAGCCACCCAAAAACACAGCCAAACCTCACTACAACTAGCACCTGTTGCATTGCCTTCTCAAGCAATTGCACAACCACCATTGCATTTGCTACCATTTCCCACCATTCCTAGCTATCCCCATTGTGACCATGTCGGTGGAACCCTGCACGGCTCTCCTCTACCAGGTGCGTGGAAGGACTCGAGGAGACCCGATATGGTCACGGTGAAGATGGTGAATTTGGACAAGAAGACTAGACTCGAAGACACCATTGAAAGATAAGAAAGGATAAGGAAAGGAGTCGCCACCTCGTTTTTTAATGGAAAGACCAGGAAAACCAAACACACAAGAAAACCAAGAAGCAAACAAGATGCAGAAAACATGTGTGCTCCGTGCCTAATGGATAAATGAATGAGGGCCAGAGAAAGGGTAAGGATTCTGGTTACGCATGGGGATGGGGTTAGGCACCCCCACGCGCTCGAGAAAACTTGGTCTTTCTAGGTTTCCTACTTGTCAATGGTCTATAGGGGTTTTAATGCCATTTAACTAGAAAAATATGCATTCAGAATGATTTCAGAGAAATTCAGGGGCTAAAGTGCAATTTAACCAAAGAAACAATGCATTCAGAGGAGTTTCAGAAGAATACAAGGGCTAAAATGCAATTTTACCATAGAAATATGCATTCATAAGAGTTTCAGAAGAATACAGGGGCTAAAATGCAATTTATCCAGAGAATTAATGCATTCAGAAGAGTTTCAGTGAAGTTCAGGGGTTTTAATGCAACTTATTTAGCCAAATATGCATTCAGAATGATTTCGAAGAAGTTTAGGGGCTAAAATGCAAATTAAGCAAAGAAAATATGCATTCTGTGTTATTTTAATGAGGTTCAGGGGTTCAAATGCAATTTAACCAATAAAATATGTATTCAGAAAGGTTTCAGAGAAGCTTAGGGCCTTTTATGAAAAAATATTTGATTAAAATGCATGAAAAGAAACTCCAGGGGTTTTTGTTAAACTTTTAAACCTGGAAAACATAATTTTGATTACTCAGGTGGCATAATGCAATATTTTCAGTTAAAACTTTATTCAAACGAATTTAGAAAAATGATCAAGGACCTAAATGTAAGAAAAGAACCTGAATGTAATAAAAAAAGGACCTAAATGTAGCAGCCAAAAAGTTACAGAATTTTATTTAAAGAAAAAAGTTTTTTAATTTTTTTAAAAGGAAAAAGATCGACAATCGCTGGCGACGGAGCTCCGCCATCGACGATCGCCAGAGGGGTCACTGGAAGCTCTCCCGTGGTCTGATCCAAGATCAAACCCTACAGGAAGCAAGAAGAGAAGGAGGGGAGAAGATCCAACGGGATGGATCAGAGATCCAACGGCGGGAGTGGGCCTCCTTCCTCCCTCGCTGTTGAGGCACTTTAGCGACGGCGTCGGAGAAGGAAGAGGCTACTGGAGGGTCGCGGTGCGTGATCGAGTGGTCTAGGGAGCTTCGGGATGTCGAGTGGAGCATCTTCTCTTCTCCAGGAGCCCGAATGGTGGATGATGTCACAGAGAGGGCTCCGACTGCGAGGTTGCAGCGGTGATTTGAGGCTCGTGGCTTAGTTCCAGAGGCACCGGTGTGCTAGGGGCGTACCGTGGAGCGATCCTGGGGGCTCGGAGCAACGTAGATGGGTTGGAGGCGCACGCTTCTGACGGAACAGCGTCGACGGCGATCTTCTGGTGGTGGCTTCCGCGGTGGTTGGAGAGGGAACTTGAGGGACGGAAAAGCAAGATGGAAGCCAGGAGAGGAGGAATCAACAAACTAGGGCCAGGGCCGTGCCCTGGACCAGCCTCCCCACCTAGGTCACCGGAAAACAGCTCCGGCGATGCTTAGGGGGTGACTTCAATCAGAGGATACCTTTGAATCCACTGGAATCGATCCAAGAAGATAGGGGGAGACCTAAGAGAGCTGTTTTAACAAATAATTAAGGCCAGAGAAGAGCGTACCTAGTCTGGCAGTGAAATGGATGATCGGAGCTCGCTGGAGTCCGCTGAAGCTCGCCGGAGATGGCTGAGAACTCTGGTTTCTCACCTCCACGAGCTTCCTCTCTCTTCCAGGAACTCTCTGGTAGCTCTAGTTGGGAGGGGAAAGGCTTGGGGTGCTCTCCTCTCTCAATTTTGCAAAAATGCTAAAAGTCCCAAAAGTCTAAAAGTCCCCTTCTACTTGCACAAGGAAGCTATTAATAGGCTTAGTTGGTTGTTAGTGCTCGAGTGGTAGGTGGTTAGATTTGTTGGAGATTAGTTAGGAAGTGGTTTAGTTTGTTGGGGATTAGTTAGGAAGTGGTTTAGTTTGTTGGAGATTGGTTAGGAAGTGGTTTAGTTTGTTGGAGATTGGTTAGCAAGTGGTTGAGTTTGTTGGAGATTGGTTAGGATGTGGTTGAGTTTGTTGGAGATTGGTTAGGAAGTGGTTGAGTTTGTTGAATTAGTTACATGAGGTTTGACTTTAGGGCTTGGCTTGACTTAGGGTTTGACCTAGGTTTAGGGTTTGGATTAGGGTTTAGTTTAGGTTTAGGGTTTAGTTTTGTATTTAGGTCAATTAGGGTTTTGTAGTTAGGTTTTGCGTTGGTGGTTGTCAGAGTGAGGAGTGGTTGTTGGGTTTGGCCTATGCAAGTATATTGTGGTGTCTACAGATGCCCCTCCCTGAGCGAGGTCGAAGGACGAATGGAACAGAAACAGATGCTCAGGGTTGATAGAGACTCCCCACCCCTTTTTGCAAGGAAGAGGGATCTGGAGAGAGAGGATCCTCGCTTAGAGTTGACGAAGATGCCCTATCCGGAGCTACAAGGAAAAAATAGTTAATGGCAGCTAGCTACCAGCTAGTGAATGCACTAGAGGTCCCGTCGCTACGGCCGAAGCCAACCACTAGAGAAGTCAATACAGATGACCAAATACTGACAAGTTGATGACCAATCAGCTCCTAAAAGACATGACTAGTTATCACACTTGTCGAGAAAAGCACCAGACAAGACTCACGGTGCTTGCTGACCGAGAAGTGACTGGACACAGAAGTCATCTGGGTAGTTCGGGCTACCAACCCAAAGGAAGGGAAAAAATCAAAAGTGAAATGGAGGGCACCAGGATTCATCCTAATAGAACGAACTGTGGATGGGAAAATTCAAATGTGGAAAGGAGGCACCAAGATTCGTCCAGATAGAGTGAACTGTGGATGGGAAAATTCAAATGTGAAAAGTGGGCACCAGGATTCGTCCAAATAGAACAAACCTTGGATGGCAAAATTCAAATGTGAAAATGGTGGCACCAGGATTCAGCCACATGGAGCTAACCTTGGATGGGAAAATCAAAGGCGAAAGGGGTGGCACCAGGATTCGTCCGAATGGACTGAACCTTGGATGGGAAAATCAAAGGCGAAAGGAGTGGCACCAGGATTCATCCGAATGGACCAAACCTTGGATGGGAAAATTCAAATGCAAAAGGGGTAGCACCAGGATTCGTCTGAATGGACCGAACCTTGGATAGGAAAATCAAAGGTGAAAGGAGTGGAACCAGGATTCGACCGAATGGACCGAACCATGGATAGGAAAATCAAAGGCGAAAAGAGTGGCACCAGGATTCGTCCAAATGGACCGAACGTTGGATGGGAAAATTCAAAGGCAAAAGGAGTAGCACCACGATTCGTTTGAATGGAGTGAACCTTGGATGGGAAAATCAAAGGCGAAAAGAGGTGGCACCAGGATTCGTCCGAATAGAACGAACCTTGGATGGGAAAAAGGCACAAGGATTCGCTCCAATAGAGCAAACCTTGGATGGGAAAAAAGGCACCAGGATTCGCTCCAATAGAGCGAACCTTGGATGGGAAAAGGCACCAGGATTTGTTCCAATGGAGCGAACCTTGGATGGGAAAAAAGGCACTAGGATTCGTTCCAATAGAACGAACCTTGGATGGGAAAAAAGGCACCGGGATTCATTCTAATAGAGTGAACCTTGGACGGGGGAAAAAAAAGGCACCAGGACTCATTCCACTAGAGCGAACCTTGGATGGGAAAAAAGAACACCAGGATTCACTCCAATAGAGTGAACCTTGGATGGGAAAAAAGGCACCAGGATTCGCTCCAATAGAGTGAACCATGGAGGGGGAAAAAGGCACCAGAATTCGTTCCAATAGAGCTAAACTTGGATGGGAAAAAAGGCACCATGATTCGCTCCAATAGAGCGAACCTTGGATGGGAAAAAAGGCACTAGGATTCATTCCAATAGAGTGAACCTTGGATGGGATAAAAGGCACCAGGATTCGTTCCAATAGAGCGAACCTTGGATGGGAAAAAAAAGGCACTAGGATTCGCTCCAATAGAGCGAACCATGGATGGGGAAAAAGGCACTAGGATTCGTTCCAATGGAGCGAACCTTGGACAGGAAAAAGGCACTAGGATTTGTTCCAATGGAGCGAACCTTGGATGGGAAAAAAGGCACCAAGATTCGTTCCATTAGAGAGAACCTTGAATGGAAAAAATAGCACCAGGATTCGTTCCAATGGAGCGAACCATGGATGGGAAAAAAGGCACAGGATTCGTTCCAATAGAGCGAACCTTGGATGGGAAAAAAGGCACCAAGATTCGTTCCAATAAAGCGAACGTTGGATGGGAAAAAAACGGCACCAAGATTCGCTCCAATAGAGCGAACCTTGGATGGGAAACAAGGCACCAGGATTCGTTCTAATGGAGCGAACCTTGGATGGGAAAAAAGGCACCAGGATTCGTTCCAATGGAGCAAACCTTGGATGGGAAAAAAGGCACTAGGATTTGTTCCAATGGAGCGAACCTTGGATGGGAAAATCAAAGGCCTCGAATCCATCCATTAGGATCGGGATTCATAGGCGAAAAGGGAATTACGCCCTACCTAGTATAGAAGTTGTGAAGACTTCATTTGTCCTGGTCGGGGCAACAACACAGGATTCTCGATATTATCTGGGTGGGCCCTAAGCGCCAAGCCGACAGGCCAAAGAAAGTGGAATTCTGCACCAATCATGCGCGTGATGTTGCGATGGCGATTTCTATTCCACATCAACCATAAGCAACCAAACAAGCTGGCCAGAAACGTTCTGAAGAACTTTATTACCCGAGTCAATGAAGTGATTACATGTATTTCAATTTGCAAAGAACCAGTAACATGACATTAATGTTAAGAATCTACGTCATCTCTGGATCTTTTGGAGCCTGAGGCTTTGGCAAAGAGCGTACGGCTCTAGGCGACACTATAGATTGGCCAGGTCTCTTCGACTTCGGCTTTATAATCTACTGTGCAACTTTTCCCCTCTATGACTGCAAGATCCTTCGATCGTATGGAGCCATAGAGTAGGCGAGAGAGCTCCTTAGTCATTGCATAAGAGCTCAAGGGGTGTTATTGGAATCGTGATGGCATTTGCCCCTAAACAAAGGCATCTTGCTGGTAACCGAACTACTGCATCACACGGACTGGGTGATATTCAACTCCACCAGTCAACCCTGGCAGGACGATGAGCTACATGTCAACTGTGTTGAAGAAGGCCTCAAAGTTATGCATAGCCGTAGGATTAATGCGCCAGATGATTTTCTGTTCTGTCAAGCTTTCTAAATGCTCATATTCCTTCTGAACTGAGGTGAGCGTGTGCGCATGGCCACTTTGACAGTAGGATTCGAAGGCTGATCGTTGCGGGCGCAAGACTTCTACACCCAGATGTGTAGCCAACCATACCTGTACAAAAGCTCCACAGCTATAAAAGTGTCGGCAGCGGCGCAGTGATCGGTCCAGAGACCGGTAAGTTTCTGGCAAGATGACCGGGGCTAGATCTATTTGTCGGGTAACAACTACCAAAGCGATCTCAGCGACTTCAATGTTTACAACCATCCAACCATGGCTGAAAATCAACTCTCCCAGGAAGCGGACAACAAAGCCTTTCAACCAAAGCTCGTCACCTAGGGAGGCGCGCATTCCTGCTACTTTGTCAAAGTAGGCTAGCTACAGCATAGGAGAATGTCTGTCTGAACAGATGAGCTGATGACCATAGTCACTGGTTGATAGGCCAGTTAGCTCACTCAAGACTGAAGAAAACCCATCGCGCCACATAAAAACGGTAGGTCCCAGGAACTTCTGTAGGCAACATATTCTGTGGACCTCTTCTAAGGTTGGAGTCAGTTCGATTCTCCCAAAGCGGAAAACATGATGAGCCAGTTTTCAGAATCGGGCTACTGCACACAGAAAGTATCGGAAAACCTCCATCTTCGTGATATCTAGAAGCTTTGAAGAGATTCCCCAAATCCGCAGCTTGTCACGATCACTTTCAGTCAACTGCTTGATCCATGCTAGGAGTACTTCTGAGCAGTGTGTGGGCACCACCATCGTAGGGAAACCCATGATTTGTAAGGCACTTTAGGTTTTCTTGGCCCGAGACTCCTCAGAAAGGGTAAACGATCTCTTGCAGGACATGCTCAAAACACTATTTTAGAAACAGATCTCAATTTTGCTTCGTTCAATAGCACTTAGCAAGATCAAAGCAGATAGATAAAAGATACAGTGTTATTGAAAGAATTAAAGAAACTGGCCCAAAGCTGAAAACTACAGCTGACTGGACAGAGAGTTGTTGGACAGACTAAATCTTGTGCACAACTTTGAGGGAAAACCTTGGTTTCAACTGGTTCTGACCAGGCACCCAAGTAATGAAATGTGGTTATCAAACTTGGAAGGTCAGGATTATCTGATGATTGTACCCCCCAGTAGATTACCGGGGTCCTCGACCAACAGAGCAGCTGACATGCCTCTGGTCGAGTGTTGGCTGAAAGCATCTAACCATAGGACAGCTGACATGCCACTGGCCTGACATGGATGACTCTTGACCAAACAGAGTAGCTTACATGCTCCTGGTTGAGTACTGGCTCAGTGTGTCTAACCATAGGACAGCTGACATGCCCCTGACCTAACATAAATGGTCCTAACCGACGAGAGCAGCTTACATGCCCCTGGTTTAGGCGATGTCCTCTTGATTTTGTTGAATTGAAAGTCGTTGTCACATCCTAGCCAAGAGAATCAAGTGATACTCTACGACGCTTTTAGGATGATATTTGCAAAAAGAAGATGCATGCATGATAAATGATTTCTGGGATCTTATTGGTGCCCTCAGCATTGGGATGCTTACTGCCAAGTACAAGAGAACGGCAACTCCAGACTTCACTAGACTCTATCCAAGCCCCTATTTTTTTTTGGGTGGCTCTCTGGAAACAGGTCACTATGTCTTGGGCTCCGTTCCAAACCCCACTAGACCATACCCCTGCTTTTTTATTTTATTCATTCTTTATTCTTTTCCCCTCATAGGCATGTGGGTTCACCCTATCCTTGACTTGGAGGTAATAGGTACCTAGTCTATAGTGGGGAGCTGCTGCTGTTTAAAGGGTTGGCTAGGCCCATTTTGTAACATGTCTTCCAGGTATTCACTCCGACTCCTCTCCAAGATAAATTGGAGGGATAGAGCTACCCGCGATGCCTCTCTCTTTAGGGCTGACTTCTATCTACGACTTCTGTCTTCTTATTCTTTTATGCCCTTTTTCAGATATATGTTTTTGTTTCATTTCTCGCACTCTCACTCTCGCCCCTAACATTTTATCTCCCTCTAGGAGGTGCAGGGTCCCTGAGCAGCTTGGATACTTCACCCAATTTACACTAAAAGGTGGCTCCCTCACTCTCTAGGTTCCTGAATAGTATCTACCTGAGGAGGTGCTACACATTCCCCACATTGGCAAGCTTATTCCGCCTATCATCACTGGGCTAAGATCCATGCATGTGATGATGAAAACAAATGTCAGCCTATATATGCATATACTGAATGAGGGTTAGTATGTGCTGTGATGCAGAGATACATGGATTTAAGAAGATCATGACCTTATGTATGCATGAAGGAAATTGTTAGTGTCGTAGAGTACGGACACACTATTTATGATTACTGATAGTACTTTCTTAGGTAGCATGAATTAACTAGCTCTGACTGTTCGATGCAGTCCATGTCCTCAAGGATAACAACCCTTGATGGTGTTTTAGAATGGTCACTGTAACCCTAGTCTTCTTGTATGCACCCTTGATGATTCCTGGCTTTGCTATTTCTGAACTTGTGTCTGACTGTTCCACTTCAGGTAGACAAAAGCTTTCAATTTCATGATGTCTTTGTACAATATGTACAACAGGTGAGTAGCTGTCCTCTATCTGACTGATGCGAGTGCTTCCGCCTGGGTTCCTTCTTGAGCCTATCTCAGGATCTTTTTTTTTGGACCCCACTGCTCAAGTGGGGCCAAGTTTGGTAATACCACCTAGACCCGCCTCCTGGCTGGTAGGAGATAAACTCCTCTAGTCTAGTGCTTATGGATCCATTCTCCTTCAAGGCCATGATAGCAGACTAACCCTGTGCAACTGTCTGCTCCTCTGTGTCCTCAATCCTTACTGCTTTTCCTTTCTTTCGCCTAAGCTCACTTTGCACATCCTCGGCCAGTATCATCAACTACTCTTGAAATAAAACTTCCAGATCGCTGAGCATGTTATCCACCTGAGCTACCATGGTATCTCCTTCCTCTTCATCGGAAGCGAAATCTACATAATATGCGTCGGTAGTTTTCAACACCTCAGGCACTGATTCTGACTGCCTTGGCTGCAACCCCTTCAAAACTGACTGTTGCTCTGAAGCTGCTATTGCTGATTCTGCCCTTGCTGCATCCCAAACTGCAACTGCATATTTTGACAGATCCTCCGCTGACTCCAGAGGCGGCAGCACTAGCATAGTATCCCTGGGGACATGGATGATGTCGAACCCATTCCATAGTCCATAATTTCCTCCTCTGAGTAATAATCCTCTACATATATCCATTCCGGTCCATTGATTGGTTTGTCCGGCTTAGGCTCTGTAAGCACCAAACTCTGATTGGGATCTAGCAATCTTGCACTTACAGAGTTAGTTAAATCTCGTGAAATAATGAGTTTTTGGTACTTACGATGCTTTGCGCATCCATCTTCTGGCTTCCACTCGTATCCTAGTCCTTCAAATTCACGTCTTCTCTCTGCGGCAATTGGTTTGGCGATTCCGTGGCCATTCCGCCCGAGAGGTGTTCCCTTCTCGTATCCCCATCTCTGACATAGATTCTTGACCATCAAAAAGGGGTTGCCAAAAGTGGCCAAATGATTGGCATGCTTGAGAATCAGAATAAAATTGACCGGTTCAAAACGGTCGATACGGTAGAGCACATCAGAATGTTTGGAGTCAAAATGGACTGTATGGAGTGATCTGAAGAGACTGCCTCAACCCTCTCCTTTTCATGGTTTTCCGCCATCACGACGACAACGTCGTTGTTCCAGCGGAACTTTATCATACAGTGAAGGGTTGAGGGGATAACCTGGTGCTTGTGGAGCCAAGGGCGCCAAGCAGAAGATTGAAAGACGGTTTGAGGTTGATGACATTGAACTCGACCTCGAAACGAGCATGACCAATGATTAAGGGAATGATCAAGATCCCTAAGGCATCATGGTGCGTGTTGTCGAAAGCCGTTATTCCTTTCACTGCAGGAGTAATGTCCTCCGATTTAAAGCCGACTTGACTTGTGGTTCGCAAAGGGCAGACGTTCAAACCGGCACCATTATCCACCAAAGTGAGAGGAATGCGGAAATTTTGATATTGCATCGTGATGAATACGGGTTGGTTATGACTAGTCCCTGTTGGAGGAAGCTC
>JAMKQA010005891.1:0-17213 GCA_024699735.1 Posidonia australis | reverse complement strand
TTTTAAGTGGATTTAATTGGATTTTGTTTGATTAGGGTTCTTATTAGGGTTTTGGGTGGATTTTTGCTGGATTAAGTGTTTTATTTATTTTTCAGTGAATGTTACTGCGTTTTAGTGTTTTATTAGGTCATGTGGGCTAGTGTGAACCTAATTGGGCTTGTGTGAACTAGGGTTTTGGTGGTTGCGACCAGAGCATCAACTAGAGGAGCCCGCTGCCAAATGAGCTCAAAATTGGGGTGTCTACAGATAGCAAATGGAATCCCTTATCTGGCGACAATATTATTCTTGATGAATTTTTCTGTAACAACTGCTGTGACTGTCTTGTATGATGTTGCCTCGACCCATTTTGTGAAATAATCGATGGCTACTAGAATGTAACGGTGTCCATTGGATGCAGCAGGATGAATGGCCCCGATAACATCAATTCCCTAAGTAGAAAATGGCCAGGGTGATGACATGTTATGTAATTGTTGGGGGGGAGCATGTATGAAATTGCCGTGTATCTGGCAGTTATGGCATCTTCTAACAAATTGGCAGCAGTCTGTTTCCATAGTGGACCAAAAATACCCCTGCAACATAATTTTCTTGGCTAGGAGAACCCTATTCATATGTGGACCGCAGGTGCCTGCGTGGACTTTTAACATTAGCATATCCGCCTCCTTTTTGTCCACACACCTGAGAAGAATCTGGTTATAAGACCTATATAGCTGTCCGGCCCCGAGCACGTATTAGATGTTAACCGTGTCAAGGTCTTTTTATCTGACGCAGAAATGTCAGGAGGGAAACTGCCAAACTCCAGGAATGTTTTAATATCACTATACCAGGGCAGAGTTGCCAGAGTGTCTGCATATGCATTCTTAGCTCGTTTCATGAAGGAAAATTTGGCATCTTCAAATTCTTCAGTCAATTTCAACAAATGTTCATGATATAACACGAGCTTCTGGTCTTTTGTCTTCCAGTCGCCATTGACTTGCGAAATAACCAGCATTGCGTCTCCATATACGTGGAGTACTCGAGCACCTTGGTCCCTTGCCACTTGTAAGCCTAAAATGCAGGCTTCATATTCAACTTCATTATTGGTGCATTCAAATGTCAACTTCCTTGCAAAGGGAATTAGCTGTCCCTGTGGCGTTGCTAGAACTACACCGATGCCTCTTCCTCGTTTATTGACTGTACCATCGAAGTACAGACACCATTGATGCTCATTCTGAGGTCCTTCTAGTTCCTCCTCGCCCATTGCAAACAATATATCTTCATCTGGGAAATGGGTTTGTAACGGCTGATATTCTGGCAAAGGTAGGTCGGCCAAGTGATCCGCCATTGCTTGTCCTTTCATGGACTTCATGTGTGACAAAGGTGATATCGTATTGGGACAACATCACCTGCCATTTGACACATCTGCCCACGAAGGCTGGCTTCTGGAATAGATATTTGATAGGGTCATACCGACATAATAACAATACTGGATATGCCATCATATAATGTCGGAGGCGCTGTGTGGCCCACACCAGGGATATTAGACTTTCTCTATTGGGCTGTATTTAACCTCGCAGTCATTGAACTTTTTGTTGAGGTAGTAGATAGCCTTCTCTTTACGTCTGGATTCATCATGCTGACCCAGGATTGCGCTCAGTGAATGTTGTGTTGTAGAGAGATATAACAGCAGAGGGCGCCCAGGTGTAGGGGGAACTAAAACCGGGGGCTTCACCTGAAGCTGCTTGATTCTATCAATGGCCACTTGACATTCATCATTCCAGCAAGTCTGGGCGTTCTTCCTCAGTAGCTTGAATATGGGTTCACATATAGGCGTAAGCTGTGCAATGAACCTGCTGATATATTGTAGTCGGCCTAATAAAGCACGAATCTCTTTCTCGGTGGTCAGAGGAGGCATGTCAATAATAGCTCTGGCTTTGTGGAGGTCCACTTCAATTCCCCTCTGATTGATGATGTAACCAAGTAACTTTCCAGGGGATACCCCAAATACACACTTGTTGGGGTTCAGGCGGAGCTTATACTTTCACAGGTGCTCAAATAACCTTCTCAAGCAGGAGAGATGGTCCTCGGGCTCTTTAGATTTGGCAATCATGTCATCCACGTATACTTCAACCTCCTGATGCATAAGATCGTGGAATAAAGCTGTCATGGCCCTTTGGTATGTTGCACCTGCATTCTTCAACCCGAATGGCATCACTCTGTAACAGAAGACTCCCCATGGAGTGATGAAAGATGTCTTCTCCATATCTTCTTCAGCCATTCTGATCTAGTTGTATTCGAAAAACCCGTCCATAAATGACAACATCTTATGCCTTGTAGTGTTGTCTACTAGAATATCGATGTGAGGGAGCGGGAAATCATCTTTGGGACTCGCTTTTTTGAGATCTCGATAATTGATGCACATGTGAACCCGTCCATCCTTTTTCGATACAGGCACCACGTTGGCGAGCCATTCAGGATACAGCACGACCTTGAGGAAGTTGACTTTTGTGTTGTTTCATGATTTCTTCTTTGAGCTTTAAAAGCCATTGGGGTCACCATCTACGAAGCTTCTGCTTGACTGGCTTTGAATTTGGTATCAGTGGTAATGTATGAACTACCACTTCAATGTCTAGTCCCACATTGTCATCATAGCTCCATGCAAAGACATCTACATATTCTTTTAGAAAAGCCATAAACTCTGCCTTTGCTTGTGGTGATAAATTGGCACTGATGCTTGTTTCTTTGATATCTTCCGTTGTGCCAATATTGATAAGCTCTATCTACATGAAGATTTGGGCCTTCTGGATCATTATCATAGAATGGAATCTGTGATGGCTCATCCTCCCTATCTACTCCATGAACCTCATCCTCCTCTTCATTAGCGATTAGCTCTAACAGGATTTTATTTTCAAATGCCGGGTCTGTTATGTCAACAAAGAAGATCTCTTCCGATTCCGCGCCTTGATGGCGCTTAATGACTGTCACAGTGACTTTCGTGTTCTTGTATCGGCATTGTGCTACTTCTTTGGTTTCCTTGTCCGAATGATCTGGGGAGCTGGGAGTCCCTGCCTCTGATGCTGATGCCTCCTTATTTTTGTTTTTGGTTTTTGATTTTTTGATTTTTTTTGGTATTTTTTTTCTTTCTGTTAGCTGTACAAAATTGTGCTTGCTGGCAACTGCTCTGCTGTAGGTTGGTGAGACTGCTGCCGCCCGTTTCATTCGTGCTTGATTCAAGGTTTTGATCCTCACCCTCTAGGTGAGGCTTATACTGCCAATACTAACTAGACCCGCCTCCCGGCTGAGAGGAGATTAACGCCAATGGTCTAGCATCCCTTCTGTCCGTCTCATGCAGGACCATAACTGAAACTTGGTCCTGGGGTGGTATTGGTGCTTCTGTTGGTGCTGATGTGGCAATAGCTTTGTCCTTCCTTATGCGATCATGCTCTGCTAGGTCTTCTGCAAGCACATCCAACTGCTCCTGGAATAAGAGGTCCAGATCCCCGATGTCATCATCTGAGTCTGTTTCTTGGACCACTGTCTGGACTACTGACTGCTCTGTCTGACCACTGTTCTGCATGATCTCCTGCTCTGTACCCTGCTGCTCTAGCCGGTCGCTGTCCTAATATGAATCCTCTAGACAGACCCAAGCTGATGGTGCTGACATTGCATATGAACTGTGGTTTGGATCCATAATGCCTGCACTGATAAAGTTGGCTAAATTTCGTGGAATAATCATCTTGGAAGACTTACCATGGCGTTGCGATCTCTTCCTCTAGTAGTACCGCTCATAACCCAAACCGTCTCGCTCAATCCATTCTTCGGCCTCGATCGGCTCAGCGATTCCTTGGCCATAACAACCCAGAGGCGATCCTTTCTCGTATCCCCAATTGCGACACAAGTTGTCGACTATCAAACGGGGGTTGCCAGAAGTGGCCAAATGGTCGGTAAGCTGTAAAGGTGGAATGAAATTAACCGGCTCAAACCGGTTAACCCGATAGAGGACATCGGAAGGTTTAGGCTCGAAGTGGATGGTTTGGGTGGCTATGACAGAGACAGATTCAACCTTCTCCATATCCTCTGCTAGGACAACAACAACATTGTCATCCCAGCAAAACTTAATCATACGATGGAGGGTTGAAGGAATGATTTGATGCTTGTGAAGCCAAGGGCGTCTAAGCAAAAGATTGAAAGTGGGTTCGATGTCTACGACGTAGAATTCTACATCGAGGCGAGCAGGGCCTATAGTCAGGGGAATGATCAGGACCCCAAGCGCATCATGATGCGTATTATCGAATGCCGTCATCCCTTTCACAACTGGTGTAATGTCCTCGGACTTGAATCCGATTGCACTTGCTATGCGCAAGGGGCAAACATTTAAGCCTGCTCCATTGTCCACCAATGTGAGGGGGATGCGGAAGCTTCGATACTGCGCCGTGATGAACAAGGGGGAATTATGATTAGTGCCGGAAGGAGGTAACTCTAGGCTAGAGAAGGAGATAACTTGAGGCGCCGCTATCATTCCTACCATGTTTTCTAGGGTAGCAGGCTCTATAGTCTTGGATACACGGGCAGCCTGGAAAACTCTAAGGAAGTCTTCTCTATGCTCAGCCGATGTATGGATTAGGTCCCAGATAGAAATATCGGCTTTAACCTTCTTAAGCTGGGCAGTGATGTCAACTGAAGGTTGGCTGCTAGTGGTAGGATTGGGTGGCGCTACTCTGGGCATAGGTGGTTGAGGGGAATGTGCTTGGAGCTGGACAGGGGCTGCTGTTACAGGTGCTGGTGACCTAGATGGTTGGGCTTGCAATTGGTTAGGGGTCAAAATTGGGGGGTTAGGCTTAGCTGTTGGGGGTTTGTATGCTCTGCCCGATCGTGTCACTTATGCACACATTTCTGTGGCATAATTGTAAGGAACACGATGCGTGTCGTGGGTTAGAGTAACAATAATCGGGGGACGAGCTGCTAACTGTACAGGGGTGTTTGAAGGATAAGGGTGAGTAGGAGGATAAACCTGAGGATGCTGGGCGTATTGGTGAGGGTACTGGTGGGCCCGAGGGTGAGCTGGCTGACTTGGCCTAGATTAAGGCCAGACTGATAAATAGATTGGAGTTGGTGGCTGGGGATATACTACAGGCGGCGCCTCAGGATACTTCGACTCAACAACTGGATGGATCATATGAATAGATTCCTCGTAATTGCCAAGGAAAGAACGATACAATTGGCGGGGAAAAGGAGACGACTCCTCATGAATCAAGTCGGTTGGACGGATAGGGGAAGAGATCAACTCAGAAGAAGAAGAAGCAGAAGAAACAAAATTGACTCCCGAGGAACCTGGTGCTCCCAGAGATGAATGCTGTGGCAAGGGTTGACTGAAAATGCTGGGGTGTGCTGAGGCGGCCACTGGTGTGTGTGCTGGGCCGGCTGCCTGGGTATTAATCATTATGACCCTTTAGTCAATCAAATCTTGGACAGCATCCCTAAGTGTCAGGCAATTATCCGTCGAGTGGCCGGCCACCCGATGGAAATTGCAGAACGCATTGGCATTATACCAGGCAGAAGTGGATTAGGCGGAGGGCACACCTCAGGCAGCCTCAGTAGGGATGCGACCTTAGGAAATACCATGCTCAAAGGCTCCACTAAAGTGGTATAGTGGCGCCTGTCACGGCGTTGTCGCTTCGACTGTGGATGTGCCAATGGTGGGCGCGTCCTGGCCGGTGGGTTAGGGTACACTGGTGTGGCAGTGGGGGTAATGTGTGATGCATGCTGTGCTCTAGGTGTAGGTGTGGGTGCATAAACTACTTGGCGTTGCGGGGGCGGGTGGACATTTACCGGAGCAGCAGGGGATCCGATATAGGAAACTGTATTTTTGGAGGGATCCTGCCTCCTAGGTGGATTAGTGTTGTTGTTGTTGTTGTTGCTGCTGCTAGGGCCACTATGTGAGGTAATGGCCTATTTGGAAAATGCTGAGAGCGCTGGAAAACTACCGCCGCGCAGTGAACTCTCAACACAGGCACCCGCTCAAAGCAATGCCGAAAAAGTGGTAATAGGTTGGATGCTAAGCAGAGCCTCGACCGCTGGCTGTGCTCCTCAGATTATAATCTTGATAGACTCCTCGTCGGAGAGTCTATCTTTGACTTGTGAAGCCAAGGAGCACCAACGTCCAAGATACTCCCCAAATGTCTCTTGGGGTCTCTACTTGATAGCGACTAAGTCCTCCCGCTTGGGGTGTAAGTCAAGATTAAAAGAATATTGTTCCACGAACGCCAGTGTAAGGTCGTCCCAAGTCCTAATGGTGGCCATGTTGAGGGAAGTGAACTACTTCAACGCGGGCCCTGTGAGACTCTTTTGGAATAGGTGGATCAATAATCTTTCGTCCACTTGAAGCTGGGCGAGGTCTCCGCAATAGACTTTTAGATAGGCAATTGGGCAGCCCCTACCATTGTATTTTTCAAATTCTGGGATATGGAAATTCTGGGGGAGAGTCGCCTCTGGGAAATAACAGAGCTCCCGAAATTGGTAGGACTGGCGATCTCCGCCTTGCACTTGTCGAAGAGTGCACTACAGATCATTTACTCTTGCGAGGAGAGCATTTGGAGCTACTGCAGCTGTGGATTGTGCAGTAGAGGCGGGTGCCACGTACACTGTATGGGTTGCCCCTAGGGGTTCCTCCGGATCCACCATTCCGCCATCTGGTGCTACGGTAGGATGGCCATTGTACCCGTGCATGGGTGCATTGTGCTGTGGGATAAAGGATGAACCTTGTGTGTGGTACAAGGGTGAGGATAATGCAGGGGGTGGTGCAACAAGTGGTGCAGAGTATGGGAGCAAGAGCTGTTGGATCGGGATGGTCTCTAGTACAATGCTCACGGATGGCTGTGCTCCCGCCGTCCTAGTGGGCTGGCCACCAGGTAGGAGGGATGCATGCTGTGGTGGGTGTTGTGTAGGTGTAACAAAAGGTAGTGTCGACACCCCTATCGCTGGAGAGGCAAGGGATGGCGACGGCTGTGGCGGGAGAGAAATGGATGCAAACTGTGGTCTTAAGGCCGATTGCGCAAGAAACTCGGGAGTCGGGAAGGACAGAGCTGAAAAGGGCTGGAGCGCCAGTGCTAATCCCTGCAACTGCTGGGCGAGGGCCGACATTTGTTGCAGCTGCGCGGTCATAGGATCATCGCCGGTGGCTCCAAAAGAAGGAGGCAAGACAGGGGAGGAAACAAGAGGTTGAGATCCCAGTTGTCCGAACTGGGGGGTGGCTACCACAGAGACAGCCGCAGTCGGAGGAGGGCTAGTAAACACATAGCCCTGAGGAGAAACAGACTCAACTGCTGTGTCCCCAATAGTAGGAGAAGACCAGGCAGGTGGTCCCGAAGGCGGGGTTGCCACAGGGACACGGAAATGAGGTGGTGGAGGTCCTCCAGAAGCTAAGGCAAATGTGGAGGCAGTAGTGATGACTGTAATAGACACAAAGGAAGAGTATCCCGAGACAGGGACCTCCACCTGGACAGTAGGGGAAAGGGACTCGCTGGCATGCTGGGCCATCGTGGATCGCGAGCAAGTAAGGATTGGACTGCAGCTGGGAAGGATAGGACGGATCCTAGGACGATCTATCGTCGGAAGTGACGAATAACTCAGGAGACGCGGTCGTGAATAAGGTCGCAAATAGAGTTAGTGAAAGGAAGGGTCCAAAGCTCAGGCTAAGGAAACTCACTGACCAGAAATCCTATGCACAAAAGCAAACAAGTTAGAAAAGATGCAATGTTTATGGTGGTATGAGATACAAATGAATGCCTCTAGTATGCACTCTCTTACAACCTAGGGGTGTGCTATTAAGCTGTCTACTCTGCGTTCACACAAGGGTGAATGGGTCTTCGACTCAAGTTTAGAAAAAGTAAGGTCCCCGTTCTAAATCCTGGCCATAGCCTAGGCAGTGAACGGGTGGTGCATTCAAGGTCTCGTCCTCTGCCAAAGCAGTAGGCTGTACCCTCTACTACACCGACACGACCCCGGACAAGGGGGGACAAACCCGATATTCCATCCCACGCCAAAGCCATAGGATGAGACATCGAGAAATGTCCTTCGCAGACTATATAGGTGAACTAAGAAGAGGAGAAGATGCATGTCCTATATGATGTATGCAAAGTATGCTTTGAGTCTTTTACTTGCAAGCTTATTAAACCGTGAGGGAAAATTTGCAATTTGTCACTAGTTTGCCTGATTTATTGATTTTGGTTGTTATGTTTTTTATTAAAATTTGTCACTAGTTTGCCTGATTTATTGATTTTGGTTGTTATGTTTTTTATTAACCAAAAAGGGAGAGCAAACATGTCTCTAATCTCCTAGGCATGGCATATACAAGAAGGGAAATAAACATGCATTTTAGCCATGAATTATCAAACAAAAGCATGTGGAATAGTGATGACATTGCAAATGTGTAAAAAGAAAATATTCGTTATACAAAGGCATGCATGCAAGAAAGACATCACTTATAAAAGGGACCACCAATTCAAGGCATGGAAAAAGGCAAGCAAGGAGAAAAGCCAAAGCAAAGGAGAAACCAAAACAAAGCCAGGATTTGGTTTCCCCAGCGGTGTCGCTAGTTCCTGTTACCATGCCGGCGATAGCCTCGAGATTTGGCGCGAAAGGCCAAATACACGAGGATCAGCAAAGTCACGGCAAAAATAAAATAAAAAAACAGGAGTCGCCACCTAGTCTATTAAAATGGAAGACGAGGAAAACCATAAAAGAATCATTTAAATCATGCATATAAAAAACCAATGGAAAAGGTCTTTGTAAACCAGAAATAGGTAAGGATTCCTGTTACGCACGAGGAAGGTATTAGGCACCCTCGTGCGCTCGATAAATCGATCTTTTATAGGTTTCTCATTTGCTTATGAAATGTCGACTTTCCAGCCTTTACTGTAAGCCCGAGGGCGATATGCCATGCCATGCTAAGTGAGTAGTGTTTTATGCTAAAAATAAGGATGCAGGGAGTGCAGGGGTGTGTCCTAATGCTTAGAAATATCGCCCATATATTGGGTCAAGTGTCGATGCAAAGATATTGCATAAGTAAGATCAATGATTTAAGTATTTTGAGCGATTTTCCATCCTGACTTTACTACATGCAATGTATGATCTAACATGCATAGAAATGGCTAAAAAAAAGAAAATGGTCTTCCTGGATATATCAAGGATGAAAGCCAAAGAAAACTGAAAGCAAATCGAGGCATGAAATCATGCTAAAAACCATGCAAAAACCTACTGTGTGCTACTGAAAACAGGCTGATGCGCCTGTTAGGTGCGTCAGATTGGTGCTCCAGTCGGGTGCACCACCTATGTGCTCCTATGTGGGCCAGAATGATGTGCCAAGGAAAATACCAGAAAGCCATGTAGTGCAATGTCATATAAAGGCATTCCAGAAAGTTATGCAATGTAAAGTCCTTGTAAAAATGGAAAATATCCTTTAAAAATGAAAGACATGCAAGTATAAGAAGCTCATGGATCTTATGCTCAAGGGTTAGTAGTCTCACACAAGATCACACCCTATTCATGCCAAATGAAAGCAACAGAGTTCAGCCATGTCACCTGGATCATAGGCTGATGCATAAGAATCTCCATATAGGAGCAAGGTGCAATCAGCCTACCAGATTTCAGCCATGGGCTGAAGATACAAAGTGTACAATGATTTAGAAAACAATATCAGTTGAGGCTAAAATCATGCATGCGAAATTATGAAATATCAAAGAATCATCGCCTAAAGAATCAGACCCAAAGTCATTTGGGAAAACGTGCAGATGAGGATGCAAAGGAGAGTGATTTGTTCTCTGACGAGTCTGGTGCACCAGAATGGTGCGCCAGAGTGGTGCTCTGGTGAGGTGCACTAGACTAGTACTCCTTAGAAAATCTGAATCAGACTGCAGTCTGATCCAGAATCTAGTCTAGATTCAGAGATAAGTGATTTTCTTTTTTAATTAAGCCAATTATGCAAATGATGGAAACTAAAATATGATGAGATACAAATGAACAAAAACCTTTCTTTTTATTTGATTCAAAAGCAAAATAAATCATGGGTTCATGGCTGAAGATACTTGCATGAGATTCTAAAGCAAAAGAAATGAGTGTGTGAGCTTAGCCATTATATGCATGTGATTGATACATGAAGAGCATATCTACTGCACAATTCCTAATATATACGTGCATGAATCATGGTTCCTTGTGTAAAGAAATAGAAAAGGAAAACAACTCATATGAATAACAAGATGCAGATTTTTATCTTAAAGATTTACATGTAGAGTATCTCGCATAGGAAACAAACAATCTTATCATAGGACTCTCATGTAAATAGCAAAAATCAGATTATATATGAAGTCTAAGGCATGCTTTATCCAATGTGTAGACACCCCAATTTTCTGATTTTGTAGAATGGGGTTGTGGTGGCTGAGCTCTAACCCAAACAAGGCCCATTTAATTCATGGAAGCCCACTTGGGCCCATGAAGGCCCACAAGGCCCACCTAAGCCCATTAAACTCTAATTGAGCCCATTTTGACCTATAGAGCCCACTTGAGCCCATTTAATCCATTTGGGTCCATTAAAGCCCATTTGGGCCCATGGAGGCCTATTTGGGACCACAAGGCTCATATGAGCCCTCATAGGCCCATGAAGCCCACAAGGCTTGCAATGGCTCAGTCCACATCTTCTTCTGTTTGAATTTTCACCAAAGTCAAACCTATTTCTACCAGAATTTAACCCAAAATCCTCCTTCATTCACCTAAGTTTTTCCTACCCAAAATAATAAAAAATTTCATATTTTTCCTTCTTACCCATTGAACCCATTTTCTCTTCACCAGACTTCACGAATTCAGCCTCACCACTCCTCCTTACTGAGCTCACCATCTCACCATTGATCCAGGGAACCACCCAGACAATCCCAGCCACTGGATCAATCGTCGGCAAGGGTCTGGATAGCCGTCGATTGCTGTCGGCGACCAAGGGAGCAAAGAGGGTCAGCCGTTGGAGCTTGTTAGGCTGTTACAGGACCAGTTAGTGGGTTTTAGTTAGTCTGTTAGGTGGTTAGAGCTGGGAGTGGGTGGTTATAGTGTTGGGTTCAGGTTTCTTCTCGCCTATATAAGGAGGGGCAGAGGCAGCGATTAGGAGGCTCTTTTTTTCACGACGAGAGAGAGTGAATTCTGAGCGGAGAGCGAGAATTAGAGGAGCAGAGAGCCAATGTCGTTCCCAGAGATCCAATGTCTCCAACCAGGTACACATCCCCGATCACTCTAATCATCTGAATTATAGATTTCTAGGCCCTCCTTCTCTTCCCAGAGCGTTTCCAAGGGATCCAAAGTGATCCCTGTTCCACCGCCTCCTTGAACCAAATGATTGTTGGTTGTCCTCGATTCGACGTTGCCGTGTTATTTTTCTTAATTAATTGATCTTGTACTGTTCTTCTCATGATTCCTGCTTCATTAGTTTTCTCTTGTATCTGGTTACTTATTAATGAAAAAAAAAAAAGGCTACACGGAAATTTGAAGTTTACATGGATCACTCTACAATTTATCTCTTCTCATAACGTGTTACGAAATATCCTACTATATTTACATTTTGCATGGTTTCATATGATATCCGATGTAACACACAATACGTATAGGTAAACTTTTTGTGTGCACCAATCCATGCAGGCAAGCACCTACAAATGCATCTCAATCATTAGACAATACGAGATGATAGTCAAATAATCCGGAAAAGAAAAAAGACTTGAATTTTCACGGGTATCGCGTAATTATTTGGTTTAATTAATTGGCGAATGAATAGGCTGGAAAAAATTCCTGTATGACATCTTTTATTTCTCGATAATAAAAAAATGACTGACAGTGGTTCGAATGCATATATGATTGGTCCCACAATCATGCAAACATATACTCCCTTATGGATACACAAATTAAGTGTAAGATGATTTTCTCAATTAAGGCAATATCCTCAAGAGATAGCCAATCCAAACACACTTCCTCCTCGGTGTATATTTAATTTGTTATACATGGACCAACTCCTTTATGGATATACAAATTGAGTCTAAGATGATTTCCTCAATTAAGGCAACGTCCTCAAGATAGAGGAACGTCATTCACAGTTCTCCTTTTTGATAAATTTTTCTTTCAAGGGTTTTTAATCCACATGCACAAAGCCTTATTGCATGAGAAAATCTTGGGAATCACCAAAGCTAAAAGATAGGCTACACAGAAAATGCTATAAATATGTCCTATTCTCGTGTATTTCTGCATCATCACTAGCAACTGAGCATACTAGGTTGTGAAAATGAAGACAATGCGAGTAGTTTTTTTCTTGTGTGTCCTTGCCAGTCTCTTTGCTCTCTATAGATGTGAGTATTAACTTTTAGTTGTTTTATCTTTTTTCATGGCAAAGTAAAGAGAAGGATCCATGAATCATTGCATATGACTTGTTTAATTTATTTTTCATCTTCCAAATTTTCACTGTAATAATTGTTATGTTGTCTTGATTACAGGTGAGGAAACCATATCGATGGATGCTGATGAACCGGCTGAAATTAGCTTAGTGGCTAACGATGATCTTCTCAATGATGACATTGCTAATGCAAAATCCCATGCATGCAAAAGAAGACCAGAATGTGAACATTATTGTTATTGCTACAAGACAAAGATAAAGAAAGTTTGTTTCATGAAGCACTCTGATTGCAACACTCATAGGAGTCATCACCACAAGAAGTCAACTCCAAAGGATACTCCGAAACCTCCATCTAGCTCAGATGACTCATCACCATTGGAACCGCCATCAAGAACTTCTCATCCACCGTTTCCCATCACTGATGCACCTTCAGCCCCTACATTTCCGGTTTTGTCACCTCCTGAAGTGGATCCATCAACGCCGTCAGGTGGACAACTACCTCCGTCTCCCATTACTGATGGATCTCAGGCCTCTACATTTCCGTATTCCTCACCTCCTGAAATGGATCCATCAATGCCAGCAAATGGTCATACACCTCCGTCTTCCATTGTGAGTGGATTACCTCTGAAAAGTAGGCGTCTATCTCCACCATCTATCTCCAAAGAAAGATTCACCACCTTCATCAAGTGAAGCATTGCCATTACCTTCCTTTGCATAAGTGATTTGAGACAACTAGCTAGTATCCTATATATGTAATAAGTATGCAATAGTTCAATGAATTAAATTTCTATGGAAAGTTCTAATACTTTAGGAACATTGACTATTACTAATCTTTATCTAAAATAAGCTCATTATTTGTCCTGATTGAAAAAATGGTTTGCCTTAATCATCTCAAGAATTTTACATATATAATTCATACATGGATTGGAATTCAAATGAGACAAACTTTTGATAGGTAATGTAGAGATGTATATTCCTAATTTGGTGCAAATTTCTGGTCAAATTAACCTTATAATCCAACAGTAAGAATCCCTTGTAAAAATCACAATTCAATCTGTGACCTTGCCAACTTGGGGGTTTGGCGTGGAGTCATGCCAGAGAGAAGGAATCACAGCCATGCCAAGATGGCGAAGACGTAAGATAGGATAAAAGAAAAAAAAAAGGAGTCGCCACCTAGTCTTTTAAGGGAAAGATAAGGAAAATCACAAAAAATCGAATGCATGAGATGCAAATGCGAAGACTAAGTGTCTGCTAACTAGAGGATTGGTAAGGATTCCTATTACACACGAGGAAGGTGTTAGGCACCCTCGTACACTAGAGAAACTCGATCTTTCTAGTTTAAATCGCTTGCCAAAGGCTGGATGAATGTTTGCTAAGCCTAGACCGTACTCTAAACATGCTAATATGAATGTCACGACAAGACTAGATGGATGTGCGAAATGTCCGTGATAATTGCAAAGAAATTCATATAGAAAATGATCAAATAATGAAACGATGAAGAAAATTACATGAAATGACGATGTTTTTGAAGAGAATGCTCTAGGAAATCACACCAACATCAAGAGAATAGAAGATGTGATCTACCCAAATCATCAAAATTATGGGAAATGTGATAAAAATGAAAATGGGAAAAATAATCCGTAATAGGGGAAATGTAAACATCTCAGTCAGTTAATGTACGCCCCTAGGCGATGAAACCCAAATCAAATCATAAAAATCAATAAACATGTAAAATCTAAATAAAATGTTGAAAATGGTATTCACAAGAAAATGGGGAAGAATCAAGAGTCAAATTGAATAAAAAGACTATAAATAAGGAAAGTGACAAATTAAGGGGCTAAAGTGCAAAATTAACAAAGAAATATCAAATCCACTTGGAAAACTCTATAAAAATCAGGAAGCAGGAAAATATCACATGAACTAAGGTGGAAAGACATTTTGACAAAAAAAGGGTGTTAGAAGATCACATGTTGCAAATTGAGAAAAATTAATGAACCAACGCGCAAAATTCACAAAAAGATGGCAAATCATGATTGAAAACTGTACAAAAGGCTTTATTTTAATGTTTTGAATTGGCAGAAAAAGAAATGAAAGATAATGGTGTGAAAAGTGTGAAAATTGCATTTTTGATAATTTCATGGAAATGTAAGGGCTTATGTGCAAACTATACATGAAATGTACAAATAGGACTAAAATGTGAAATCAGAAATTATTTTATATTATAGTTATGGTTTTTAGATGAAAATTTTATTCATGAAGGAATTTACAAACATATGTGATCAATAAATGCAAAAAATGCCAAAATGTAATCTAAAATCCAATTAAAACCATGATTAATGATTTAGAAATTAATTCAGGGGCCTAGATGCAAATGTTCATGCTCAAAAAACATTATTGAATGAGTTGAGGGGCTTATGCAAAGTTCCAAGATCAAAATGCAATAAGAAAAACAAGTTTTTTAATAGTTCAGTGTAATTATGGATAATTTCTGGTTCTAGATGCAAACTTCACAAGGAGAATTTGTTCTTTAAAGTTCTGGAGACTTAATGCAAAAGATCAGGACTTAAATGTAAAGAAAATTCAATTTTAATGAAGGTCATTGTACTTTTTAAAACTTTCAGGACTCAGAATGTAAATTTCACAAGAAAACTTATTTAAAAAGATTTGAAGGACCAAATGGAAATGTTTAGGACTTAACTATAAAGAAAATATGGATGCAGGGGTTTAAATGTGATAAAACATCATGAATGCATTAAGAATGAAAAATCTAAATATGCAGGGAATCATGTGCAAATTTCACAGACAAAATAAAAAAATAGAAAATATTTTAAAACTACAGGGGCTAACATAAAAAAAAAGTAGGACTTAAATGTAATGAAAAGGACTTAACTGTAATAAACTAAGGACTCGATAAAAAATAATCTAAAACTATGGGGCCTGAACCTAAAAAAGCCCCCTTTCAAAGATCACCGGAGGCTCACCAGCACTCCTCCTCTGGCGAGCACTCCGACGATAGCTCTACGACGGCCCTACGATGGTGGGTGGTGAGCGGCGATTGGGGAAGCTTCGGAGGGCCATGGCGACAGTCTCTGGGAGGCTGGGCAAGGCTGGGGAGGCCTGGGATGCTCCCACTACCTCGCGCTCCGACGAGGCATCCTGACGGTGCCGGGGAAGGTGACGACGAGATGGTTGGAGGCGTGCGGGCGCTAAAACAGCGTGGGGACACCCAGAAGACTTCCGGAGCGACGCGAGGAAGCTTCCAAAGGCATCGTCGAGGGCTGGGGTGGCTCGAGCCGCTCCCCCCATCCCCTATGTCGGCGATGGTGGCGGCGATGGGTCGTTGGGTACTATGGCGGTCCCAGCGACGTCGAGGCGATGCAATAAGCTTCGTGGAGACATGGCAGAGATTCCTGGAACAACGGCATGAAGCGAGGAAGCCCGATGAACTCCTAAACCCCTCGACGGCGATCGACGGCGGTAGCGGGGCTAGCGTCGATGGTGGAGGTCTTCTGGGTCTTCAGGAGGCTAGGGAAGCTAAAGAGAAGGAGGAGAAAAGAGGAGGAGGGAGGAGTGGCCCCCTGAGGGCCTCGCTGGAGGCCAAGCGGCTTGAGGCCTCGTTGGTGGGATGAACCCACCACCGAAGGCGGGGCGACGATGGGATGAGGTGAGGTTACACCGTTGTGGCCTAAGTCAAGGGTCCTAATGGGATTCTATGGGCCTACTGAATCAGAAAATAGAAAGGGAGGGAGGTTACCTGACGTGTGGGATGTTCTCTTCGACGTGATGGGTCGACAGCGGCATCTGGAAGCAGCTCCAACGAGGGCTCCGGTTGGAGGCTCCAGGATGCAAAAAGGGGTTACGGTGGCCTAGGAAAGTGGGGGTTGGTGGTCCTCGTGATTTGGGTGTCGAGAGGGGTAGGGTTTCGCACGCTAGAGGGGAGGCTTGACAATGCTCAGAAGCTGTCGACGGTGAGGAGTTTTTAAACTCCGACTGGGCTCTCTTCCACCGTGGATCCTCCTCTTCAGAGGGCCAGCACCGTTGGATGAGGCGCGTGACGGAGGAGGCAAGTCCAGCGATCACGGGAGGCTGAGGATCTGCTTCGGATTTTGCGAGATTGATCGCCAAAGATCTCACCGGAGATCGCGTGGGGTCGTTGGAGGGGAGAGTTGCCGGAATTTTTTTTGGCTTTTCTAAAGTTTTGAATTGCATTTTTGAATGAAATAGTGTTGGACTTAATGGGCTTAGGGTTTTCATTTGAATTTTAGGGTTTTTGGTTTTGATTTTTATTTTGTTTTGTGATTTAAATTTAAGATTAATTTGATGATTTGTGATTTGATTTGGGGATTTGGATTGATTATTTGTGTTTAAATATTTTAAGTTGATTAAGGTTTCATTTGATGATTTAAATTAAATTAAATGATTTGTCTTGGTTTTAAATGGATTAAATTGTTTTCTCTTGATTTTTGGTTTTGGATTTATTTGATTTAAATTCCGATTTTGATTTGGTTGATTTAAGTTTTGGATTTGATTAGATTAAATTCAGATTTCATTAGTTTTCACTTGATTTAATTAAGGACTTTATTTAGGTTTTGATTTAGATGATTTTCACTTGATTTAATAAAAGATTTTATTTAGGTTTTGATTTAGATGATTTTCATTGATTTAATTAAGGTTTTTACTTGATTTTAATCACTACAACAAAATCGACGTTTAGCGAGGACAATGTTCCTCGCGAAGTCCTCGCAAATGCCTCGCAAACTCCTCGCTACGCAGTATAACGAGGACTTTGCGAGGACTAATTGTCCTCGTAGCTACGTACATC
>JAMKQA010005890.1:0-15873 GCA_024699735.1 Posidonia australis | reverse complement strand
GGTTTTCAATGGATTTTCACTTTAATTAGGGTTTTTACTTATTTATTTGGATTTTAAAGTGATTTAATTTGAATTAAGCTTAAATTAGGGTTTTTGTCCTATTTAATAGTTTTTAATTTCTTTTCACTTGATTAGTGTTTAAAAATTTGATTAATTAGGGTTTTATTGGATTTTAATTTGATTTAAGTGGGTTTTAAGTGGATTAGGGTTTTTGTTGGATTTTTAAGTGGATTTGATTTGATTTTGTTTAATTAGGGTTTTTGTTGAATTTTTAAGTGGATTTAATAGGATTTTGTTTGATTAGGATTTTTATTAGCTTTTTAAGTGAATTTGATTGGATTTTGTTTGATTAGGGTTTTTATTAGGGTTTTGTTCGATTTTAGGTGGATTTTAGCTGGATTAAGTGTTTTATTTGTTTTTCAGTGGATTTTAAGTTAGATTAAGTGTTTTATTAGGTCAGGTGGGCTAGTGTGGGTCTGATTGGGACCTGTGTGGATTAGGATTTTGGTGGTCGCTACTAGAGCATCAACCAGAGGAGCCTGCTGCCAAATTAGCTCAAAATTGGGGTGTCTACACATATATATTATAATGTATACATATTTTAAACTAGATATATATCATAATAATCAAGTTGATTACTATTAATCTACATGTTTTTCACTTGTTTCAACACTTATTCTGATACTTATTTCACTTTTCAATCAAATTAGAATATCTTCCTATACACGCTTATTTACCTTTAAAAGAAAAGATATGTTTCAGAAACTTAATGCTTTTAAGAGGGTTTGTTTATGACAGTACCCTTCTCAAAATCACTATTGCCGTAAGAACCCCCTTACAATGAAAATCATGTCAACATCCTTCATAAATCATTAATTTACCATGAATGCCACTATCACCCGTCATTATCTCTATCTATATCTATATCTATACTATATTACTAATTGTCACTTTTTATTATTATGTTATATTTATTATATTATATTTATTATTACTATATTACTAATTGACACTTTTTATTGTAAGAAGAACTATGTCACTTAGTATTTCATCATTATTGCTATTAATTCTAACTCATTAATTGCAAATCATTATTTCATTCAAGAAGAAAATGTCCTCTACAAATTCATAAAATTAATAATCAAATAAATAATAACATGTCATCTAATTAACAATAAATGAATAAATTTACTCTTACACCATAGAACAATAGTCTGCTTAAGCTCACCCAACTTACTACTTTGTAATATCATTTATTATATACTATATTACTAATTGTCACTTTGAGAATGAAGGAGGGGTATACCACTAGTAATCATTAAAGATTTATAATAATGTTCTTATTGATATTATTGAATGCAATTGTAGAATTTATATTCAATGACACAAACATCATTTGATTTATCTTTTTTGTTTTAAACAATCAACTAGAAAAATTTCATCTAAAATTTTTTACATATGTTTTTTAAGTATTGTAATAAATAAAAATTCTTACAAAAAAAATACAATATTTGATTATTCATTTTTTATTTACCATAAATAAATAAATTTCAAATCTTTTTCCTGATTATGATCCTATATATAAAATAAAATTATCTTATGTTTTATATACATCTAATTTGGATTAATCGATATATTTCAATCATCATGGACCTTCATGAACTAATTGATAAATATAATTATTATGTAGCTAAATATTATATATTCAACACTAATTGTGACAATATTTCTAATTGTCATTTTGAGAAGAAAAGAGAGACATGTCATCTAAAAAATGACAAATAAAGATTTGTATTAATAGGCTTATTGACTTAGTTGAACGTATGTGTATAATTTATATTCAATGCCATAAACAACTATTATATTGACACTTAGTCCATAATTTATAGAACATTGCCACCAAGAAACATCACATAGCTGCAACTTATATCAAAGTTATTATAAGAAATCTAGCCATCCAAATGGTTTAGTTATAAATGCAACATTGACATTTAGATAAATTGTATGCAATAAATAGAATTTAAGTGTTGGATAAATCAAAGTAAATGAAACCAAATTAATAGCTTCTTTGTACTTGTAGTTCCTCACGTAAATGACATCAAATTGTATGCATTGAAGAATTCTATGATTTAAGTAATGATATTTTAATAATATTTATATTTTATTATTTAAAAAAACTTATCATCTATATAATTATGCTTTATCTTAGAAAAAATCTTAAATCCGCCACTACTAGCAACACTAGACTAAAGCAACATGCTTAAGCAACTCATTTGTTAAAAACCCGCAACCCATTTGAATGAGCCTACTCACAAGCAAGCTATTAAGAATCTTCTCACAAGCAAGTTATTTTATAATGTTACAATTAAGCTTCAACAACCATTAGGTTTTGGGAATGGAGAAGAAAATAATATTAGGGTTGTTGGAGACAGAAAGGAAGACAGATTATAGTTATTGGATGAATTACATGGGATGTAAATAGTAATGATACTTTTTAGTAAAATGTTTAAAACAACAAAGATAATATTGGAAACATAAGATGATAATACACTACTTCTACATTAGCGGGCTTGACCCATCTTCTCCGTAAGCTGAGAAAAGTAGATGGAGTAGGGTTGCTTGAATCTATGGCTTATCCAAAAGTTGTGCCCCCATACCCTATTTGGAACCACTTCTGGATATCAATAGCTTCTACAGAATCTAGAGTCCCATAAGTAGCTTAGAATCTATCTTAAACTCATTTTTAGTAGTTAATATATTTTATGTATGTCTTTGACAATATGAAAAAATTGACGTCTTTGTTTTTTTGAGAGATTATTAATTAACTATTATTGGTTATTTATTTGTGTTTTATTAATTCTTACATTTTTAATGTTTAAAACATATTTATTTGGATGATTTTTACATTAGTACTAGAAAATCTACATTTTGCGAGAACAAACGCGGGAACATGGCGAGAGCTCATTTTCACAAATGGTTAACGAGGACAAAACCTTGCTATGTTCTCGCAATAATATTGTTAAGACATGTCTTTGCAAAATTTTGATGCGTGAGCATTCTTCCCAATTTCATTCTTCTCATTGCGATCTCACCCTCTCGCCTCTCCCTCATCCTTTCTTGCTTGTCACTGCCTCCCACTCACCGTCAGCTCCCACTCACTGCTGCCTCCTCCTCCATAGCACCTCCCATTCGTTGTTGTCCCCTCATCTATGGTGTCTCCCACTAGCCACTGCATCTCACTCATCATCTCCTCGTCCTCCGTAACGCCTCCCACTTGCCACTGCCTCCTCCACCACGATGCCTCCCACTCATTGTTGCCTCATTGTCTACAGTGTCTCTTACTCATTGTCACATCCCACTTACCATCGCCTCCTCGTTTACAATGTCTTCCACTACCATTGCATCCCACTTGCCGTCGCCTCCTCACCCTCAGTGCCTCTTGTTTGCCTCCTTAGCATCTCCCCTCCGCCTCCTCTATTTATCTATTGTCATTTCTCCCGTAAGAAATCATATGCTTGGAAAAAAAATTTCCCAATTTCAAATGCCAACCATGGCTTGAATTCAAGGGTGTTAATGTTTACAACAAAATTCCCAATTCCTTTGTCTTCTTCCATGGCAACAAAAGTTAGGATTATTTTAATGTAACTCCAATGAAATCTAACATGTGCTTAGAAATCTAGTTTTGTCTTGTTGCTACTTCTTTAGTATACATCCAAAGTTACATGCTGATGCCTGTAGATTAAGTTTTGTTTCCTTGCAGCTCCTAAAAGGTAGATTTAAAGATTTGTAGTGGTGCCTGCAAACAAGCTTTGAGGTATCCAATGGCTTTGTTGTATAATATTTTGACCATCATAATTAATATCTTCATCTATTACTTATTGAATTAGAATTATTCCTAAAAATTATGACTGTTATTGGTATCATAACAAGTAAGATGCTGCTTTTGCAGACTCTTACATTCTTGATGTGGTGGACTCTAGTTCACCATGTTTTTTATAGTTGTTGATCTTTTGACTCTTTCAACTAGTATTTTTGGTTGCATAAACATGTGTTAAGGTTCATGATATGAATTTTATAATATGAGTTAAGACTTAGATCTCTTTGAACTTCAGTATTGAATCGCCTGATCCTTATTTAATTAGCTAGTGATATATTATATCGACTGGTATTTCTATTTCTTATTTGTTAACTTTGACAATGAGAGGAGTTTCTAGGTATTAACATATATATACGCTTCTCAATCTGAGGCACCTCCCTCTCTTCCATCTCCTCCTGCATCACAAGGAGAGGCTGCCTAAGATTTCATGCTGGATTGACCAGCATTGTTGACCCTGTACTTCGCTTTTATTTTTTGGACTTTATACTTGGGTATACCATTTTTGATTCATTTTGGGAGTTAGAAGTATTTGAAACACTTCATAACATTTGGGTTATTTTGCTGGCCTTAGAGTCTCTGGAATTGTAATATTATTTGGACATCCTTGTATTTCTTATCTGACATTAACGCCGAAGAAATATATATCTATCTCAGCTATTAACAAAAAAAAAACATATATATACATGTGTATAATGAGAGTTTTCACATTGATGTCTAATTGAATGAGTTGGCTGACATTCATGTGTTACGTGAGATTCGACTCATGAATTAATTCAATACAAGAAGATGACTTTTAGTAGACATTCACAAGCACCTGCCTACACTAAAACAGCTGTGAACAATTCTAAAATATGATACCTAGAAAAGGAGCATTGTCATCTGTTGTAAAAAGTTGAATTTTTTATTCTTAATTATTAATAGATTATTTTTATCATCTTGAATTTTTGTAGTCGTTGTCAGCTTCTCCCCTGCTGCACAACAACTAGCTTGCTTTCATTGCCCTAGAAATTAGGGGAGGTGGGAGGAGTGAGAATAGTGAAGGGAAGCATTACATGTTTATTAGAATAAGAAATCCAATACAGTGCACTTTTTTGTTTTACTCAAAACATAATAACATTTAGCAGTTTGATTGTTTTTCTTCCATAATTCATGGTGAAGTAATATGCTTTATTTTTGACAAGTTAATGCTAAAAAAAAAAATTATAAAATCTATTATAATTTTGTAATTTACCTATACATTCGTCTATACATAGCAATGGACGAAGAACCATGTAATCAAACTATAACACAACGTAGTGAAAAAAATTAGCAAATCAAGGATCAAGATATGGATATAGAAGATTTCTACATCTTGAAATCTCAATTTTGTTCGAACTTAGTAGATGTAGATGATACAAGAGAAAGGCATTGTACCAATAAAAGATAATGTATATCATGTCTCTACATTGAGCGAAATGAAAGATTAACATGAAAAAAAGGAATCACGAATGTTGGACAAGACCTTAGCCTAAGTTCTTATGATGGACTATGTTCAATAACCAACTATGATTGCTACAATTGATCAAGAGTTATCATTACAATGACATAATAATGAAAGCCATGTAGGAGATGATAATGATATAATGTCATTTTCAAAGTTGATCTAGATAACTCGTGGACTCTTTCTAAGGTTGCTATGGAACATAATCATGCTTTGGTTAGTCAAAACGGAAGACACCTATTGAGATCACATAGAAAAATAATACCAACTCAATGTAGATTGCTTGATCAATTGGTTTTAAAAGAGCAAATTTTGATTTTTGAAATTGCTTTCTTTCTTTAGGACATATCATGTTTAATGGTAAAAAATATTTAGAATTGGAGGGATAGATGGATCCCAAATTTCTTACTCAGGAACTTCCTCATGTTTTGAAGTCTCTTATCTACACAATAAGCAATTAGTCCAACCTAGGGTGATTCATTTTGTATGAAGAGTTTGTAGCAGGCTCTTCCTATTAAGACACGTTTATTCTAGAAAAAAATAACAATTGATTCTTTATGTCTAATTCGTAAAGGTAAAACTGAAACCAACACTCACTTATTTTTCACACTTATGTTTACAAAAGAAATTTTGAATTTTTGAAGCCTATATGATCAACTTGTTCTTCTCACTTTCAATTTCTTATTCATTCCTTACTATCTTATTATCATAAATTATATTATTGTAATGTGATACTTAAGTCTCCTTCTTTTCAAGTGTCTTCATGTTTTTTTTTTCAATCTCGACATCTTATCATTTCTTTCTTTTGTAGAAAAAAATGTCTTCTCATTGTGATTGAATGTATACATGAGTCGTGTATGGAAAAGTATATATGAATTTTCTATATGGTGTTCAATTTAGACATATTTAGTCTACCATAATACTTTAATCTTTACTTCCTTTCCCAAATGATTTTAGTTTGAAATTCCGTTCTTTGTGGCATTGTCTTAGCCAACCAACGTAAATTGTAACCTCAACTTGTAAGTCCCTGCGGCGTAGTACATTCCTAATATATATAATTAACTGGTGGTATTTGAAAACTATATAATTTATCTTGAATGTCTTTTATATTAATAACGTACATCTTAATTATTGCAGGCTACTAAATTAAGTAAAAAACACACAGTGACAAAGTAGTGGACTGCATCTATAATATTCCAAAACCAATCGACGACTTTATATATATTTATATACTTTAGGATTCCTAATATAATTTTTCCTTCTTCTTCTTCCCAACCAATTGACGACTTTCTCTCCATCTTCTTCTCAATGGGAGAGAATAAAGAGGATTATATCATGAAATAATTCAGAGATATTTTATCTTATGATATTATATCTTGAGAGATTTTAGGAATATTATATTTAAGATATTATATCTTGAAATATCTTAAGGATATTTTATCTTAGGATATTATATCTTGAGAGATTTTAAGGATATTACATCTTTGGATATTATATCTTGAAAGATTTTAAGGATATTTTATCTTAAGATATTATATCTTGAGAGATTTTAGGAATATTATATTTAAGATATTATATCATAAGATATTTTATCTTAAAATATTATATCTTGAGAGATTTTAGGGATATTATATCTTTAGATATTATATCTTGGGATATTTTATTGTTGGTTTGTGTTCATCATCACCTAGTGGGATTACCGGGTACTAGAGGAGAAGATTCTTGATCTTTGGAAGAATAGTCTGATAACGTTCTTAGGTGAGTGGATTTAGTTTTATGTTGTTTAATGATGCTAAGGGGATAAGCATGGTTAGTAATGCTTCTAGATCTATGAGACTATTTTTTCAAATACTTTAGTTGATTAAATGATGATTTCAATTCTTAGATGGTAGATCTCAAATGAGAACAAAATTTTTCATCCATATAGATCCAATGAGATATTATTCTATTTGTTCAATAAATGTTGTACACATAAATAACAATAGAAGTATATCATTTTACTCCTTGTTTATTTTCAGAGTCATGCAAAGTTTTGTTGAATTAACAGTTGTCAGATTAGTTTACAAAAACACCATTTGAGTTGAAGTTTGATAAATAAATAAATAAATAAGTATGTTATATCCAACTCCTTTGAGTAATTGATCTCATTGAATTTCAAGTAAAAATATTTCCAACTACTTTGATCTTTAAGAAAGAAATTACTATACAAGGACTTTGAGATTTTAGTATTTTTATGAGATTTTAAATCTTTCAAGATTTTGACGACTATCCTTGTGTTACTCGAGTTTTAGTTTAGCATCTCGAAACAAGTTGCTCCATATTAGACTCGCTTAAATTAATGCTTGAGGACAGGAGTCCGGACCTCCAATTTCATATTGGTAATAACAACTATGGTATGGAACTAAAATGCTCGATGTACACACTTTTTGGGCTTTCAGGGAAATACTATATAAGGAATTATCAAGATGGAGTTTACGTTAACCATGAAGTTGAGATTATCTTTGTGGTTGACGAGAATATAGTTTTTAAAGATATCAATTGTTTTTTTTAAAGAGTTTTCTTAAAATTCCATTTTTCATACATAAATAGAGACATAGATTCTTTCTTTTACGCTTACTCAAAGAGTTTTACAATAGCTAGATTTTTATTAAGAAAAGTGTTTCTTTCCATATTATCAGGTTTGAGATGGTTTTAAGATTATTAAGATTAAGATGTTGACTTCCTTTGTAATTGCGAATCGTATGCTTTATCATTATTGTTTCTGTTCATGACAAAGACTTTCAGTTCATAGCAGCTTTATTAGATTTTGAGTGTAGGGTTAGTGTATCCTCTGTAGGGGGATGCGCACCCACTCACTGAGTCTTTTGAGTCATTAAATTTCTTTTGTTGGTTTTCAATTTCTCAGGTAGGACAGTAGCATAACGGCATTTTCAAACAAATAACGTTAATGGAGAAGAGAATTATTGAATATTAACACCAACAAGTCAGGAATTGATGTCCAAGCTCAAACAAGAGATTTGTTCGACATCTCATGAAAAATCGACTAAAAGAATAAGCAAAGCAACACAAGTAGTTCCTAGTACAAGTTATACTAATTATTAATAATACAATATCATAAACATTACTGAACCCCATGGTTTCAACTTGCATTACACAGTCATACTTTCCGATGAACCACGAAGCTCAATTCCAGCTTGCACCAGAATGCTAACCTTTACAACATTCACAGCTTACCAGAATCCATATATCGTCATTTGAATCTCTCAGACTTGCCTAAAGTGTGCAAAGCTCCGCAATCTTTTCCATTCAAGCAAAGACCAAACAAGAATGCCCTTAACGTCATGCTCCCAAACACAAATCCTAACATATGGGTTTTGTAGTTTTCACAAGCCATAGGGTTCACTTCAAGTCTTCCCATTTCGACTACACTTACAAGAGACTGCAACTTTCACAGCAATGGACTAACATTATCAACGAAAAAACCAGAACTAAGTGATCCAATGCTCAAATTTAAAACTAATGTCCTTTAAATTATTATGTAGCCCCAGAAAAAGAACAAAGTCCCCAATAGATCCATCCAACAAACCATAAACCTCGAAAAACATGAACAAAATGGGTACTTGAGAAACAAAAACAATAGGAACCCAATGAAATTGTCAATTTTCAATTGTCTGAAATGTCAATTGTCTCAGGGAGAAAAGCTTTGTCATGGAACATAGCATAATCAAGAATAGAGGCACAACATAACAAAAAATCAACAAAATAGATGATGATTCAGAGAGATACTCAATACATAAAGGAAGTGCTAGAGAGAGGAGAGAAAGTATAGGAATAATACAAAGAATTGAGACAACAATACCTTCTTTGTCTTCTTCTTCCACACCTTTCTCCTAAGACAACAAGTTCCTCCTCGTCTACGCCTTTCTCTTGAGGGATCACAAGAATCCACTAGAGATCAAAAGGAATTCGAAGAAATAATACTTTGAAGTTGTCCCATTACTTACCTTGAGTGAGGAGGAGGAACCGTGGAGGAGGAGCAGCAGCAAAGGAAGCAATAGCCACGAAGAAGGACCGTCGTGAAGGATCATGTACGAAGTGGAGGATTGTGTACGGAGGTGCTTAGGTGCTAGAGAGAGGGTGAAGAGAGAATCTAAGGAGAAATTCTTGTCAATGGAGAAAGAGAAGCAAGTCCTACCAACGGAGGAGGGTGGAGAGACATAGGCGTAGAAGAGGATGGAGGGAGAACTGGAGGAGCAAGTCCTGTCAAGAGAGGAGGGTGGAGAGAGACACAGCCTCAAAGGAGGACAGACGAAGAACCACAGGAGCAAGTCCTATCAACATTGGAGGATAAAGAGAGACACGAACACAGAGACTATAATTTGGGAAAAATAGGTTTAAGGGGTGGAGAGGGAAAGGGAAGAAGGTATTGTGCGTACGTTGACTAAAATAAAAGAAGGAAAATAAAACTAATGGTTAAAATAAAATAAATCAACAATTATCATAACCATGAAGCTTAAGTCGTAGCTAATTCCATGTCTACTTTATAATATCTAAGCAAAACCACTGGTCGTGGCCAAATTGATGGCTAAAATAAAATAAATCAACAATTATCATAGCCATGAGGCTTAAGCCGTGGCTAATCCCATGTTTACTTTATAATATTTAAGTAAAAATAAATTTTCATCGAGATAAAAATTTTAACCACAGATATTTCATAGTTAACTACCACCACATGTGATTGTGGTTAAATAATTTTGATTTCTTATTTAAAACTTATGTATCGATGCTTGAACATATTAATTAACCAGGGATTTACTATTTATGACTAAATTTAATAACTAAAGTCCTGTTTTCTGGTTGTAAATGCAAGAAAAAGAAATAACAAACCTTGATAAACACCTTCATACATTCCAAATACAGGCAAAAAATAAAAAAAATCAACGGTGAACAAATAGAAACTCAGTTGGAGGCACGATGCAGAGACAGTGGATCTAGCACTTGCAAAGGAGGCGGAGGAGATGTTTCATCTCTATCATCACCATCTCCGACAAAGGACGTCCCGTCGAAGGACATAGATGACAAACCATGTGTTGGGAAGAACTGCACCAGAATTGGTTTACCAAACACAATTCTTAAATATTTGTGAGAGTTGAGGAGCTCCAGTTGGTCAAAGAGTTGCTACAGTTGCAGCTCTCAAGAGTTGGGAGTCGGGGGTTACCACTAGCAAACAGACAAGGCCATAGTATACAGCAAAAATGGAACACACAGTGAAATATTATCTCCCTTAATCTACATCCTTGAAACAAATTGGACAGATTAATTAGGACATGGGAATTGTTTTTAAAGCTAAATAGGCCCACGCTAGTACGCTACCAAGTAGACACTTATATCACGTGCTGAAGTGCATATCAAGCCATCAGTACTGTTTCACCATCTCTGGAGGTTATTAGCCTACAAATCGATCTTCCTCTTTAGATTATCGATTTTTCTTATAATCTTCTGCTTGATTTTTGCATCTCAGTATCCGGAATTCCTTGCGATCTTGCTTCCACAAAAGATTGAGATCCACATTTTTGAAAGCCAATATATAAGACAAGAACTAGCTACTTAGCTATCCCTCTATTTTTTCCTCTTTTTTTCCCCCCTGTAGCCTTCCAAAATACTGTTTCTAACATCTTCACATGCTGGTACGTACTCCAAGCTAAATAAGTTCTATATAGAGTGAAAGTTTCAAGGATGACATGGAGGAGGAAAATGCGGGCTTAGTGGGAATCAATATTCAATAAGGACATAATAATAGGATCATGCTTTTTATCAAGTTTACTTGGTGGAGCATCACTGCATGCAGGAAACTTATCTGTTTGAACACCATTGCAGGAGAGTTCTAGAGATGGTGCCCCATGTAAGAAGCATTGTCTTGCCTAACTTTACAGTTTGTATGGTTGATAATAGATAAATATTGCAACCCTGCTCCCAAATGAAGACAAAACTCATTAACTAGCCTATGAACTGAGTCTAAGGTGGGCAGTTTGGTTTGATAAAACATAGCAGCTTAAAGATTTCCAAGCTCAGGATGAACTTTGAAGTAGGGGGGAGGGGTGAAAAAAATTGGAATAGACATCATGTTGATGCCTCATGACATGACTGTTGTTAATGAAGGAGATTAATTAGGATGTGATGTACTAGCCTAAGTTTTCAAATCAAAGAAAGAGAAGATGATTGACATATATAGATTCACATGCAGTGGCGACGATCATGCCAAAGGTTATGTATTAATCTATGCAAATTATTAAGATAGAATTGATGTGGTCAAGTAATAACAAAGGTGAAGAAGAAAGCAAGATCCCGGATATTCAGCGGAAAAGTCTCTAATGCTGATTAGAGGTCATTGGAAGATCCCCATCGGTCATCACTAGGATCTTTCAGTTATGTCTTTATTATGTTATAAAGATTATTGACACTTGCAATTCTTAAATTTATCATACCAATCTATCCTTCTGAGTTGGATAATCTGATGTTGATTACCAGCTCGTCTCAAATTCTCCCAACATGCATGTAATTGGGTTGGATCATTTGATTTGTCCACTTCAATCTCATTGCTCATTATTTTTTTCAGTAAATCAACGAGGTTCGCTTCCACTTCCAACTACTGACTGAGGTTCTCTTTGTAACATAACCCCATCATAAAAGAAATGGATAGAAACTTACATTAGTTCATTGATGCTTAGGTTGGTTGTATAAATTTGAGTCACATTTACACTTATTATGGATACCAAGCAAGCAAGAGAGTAAAATAGACATACACATTTAAACACAACTATACGTGATTCACCATAAAGAATTATGCCCATCATCCAATTTCCAAGAGGTTTTAACAATTAGTTCTAATTAACAAAATGAAGTTACATTGATCATGTAGTTTCAAGTGTGAGTACTACACAACAAAACCTATTATAGGTAGTGGCACTTCCTATGTAGAGCTTTGCTTTGAAAGCATTGTTTGGAAGTGAATATAAAACTACAAGCTGAGGTTATGGTTGAAATAAATCAACGTGGGATATGTCGGATCACGCCGGTAAAAGGGGACCCTAGCAAAAGGGACTAATTTATTATTTTTTTTTTTTTTACGAAAGCTATGAACCATAAACTAATGAAACATTAAGATTCTAACTGGCCAAGGTGGATGGATGTGGCTTGTCCAAGAATAGTTTGATGTGGGCACCTCAATCTAATGTCAAGGTTCATAGGAAGTGGTTATAAGCTTTACACTAGTCGAATCGCCTACCTACAGCAGCTTTTCTCCTTAACTGGTACTTATCAGAGAGTTAACCCAACACATACAGATGGACTTACCATCTAGCTAATCATGCAATTCAAGATATCTATTCATCGTAAGTCCTAAGAAGTGCACAGTACTTTACCTCCGAAGGATGAAGCAACGTCGAGTTTCACAGATCATAGAATGAAAGTGGCGTTGTTAGATATAACAGAGCAAATTATTGATGCTAGAAGAGATTCCAGTAATTATATGATCAGAACTAGCTATCTGGTCGAAGAGATCAAAACAATCACTGCCTGTCATTCTGATCAGCATTAACTAGTCGCAAATTTAATTACACCACAGACGACCACATATAACATGGTAAGAAAATAAGATGTCAAACCTCAACTCATGCTGTTTTATCAAGTTCATATCCAACAGAGTTTTGATGCAACCATTGTGAGTATAAAAGATAAAGGAAGCAAACACTAATCCACATACATACGCTACCAATATTCCAAAAAGACCATGCATGGCCGATGAGTACAAGATCCGGCAGAACTTTTGGAATTAGGGTTTGCATGCATGTGATGTGCATTTATGTGGGTCTCTTCTCACCCTACCATTGTACACTGTAGGAATCCGCCCTATGCTTTTTCAGTACTATGATAGTATTCCTACAAAAGAAGAAGACAATAGCTAGCTAGCTATCTAGTAAATTGCCTGTTACCACTGTTAACTAATTGCCACTTGAACACTTGCACCCACTCCAGATTCTTCCTCTCTCTATATAAATGGTCAGACCCATCACATCCTGCACCACAAATTAAGCCACCAAAAGCTCGGAGAGTGAGAGACAAAAATGGGCATGGCAGTGCAAGGAGACGATATTGTGGTACCTCCATTGAAGCTTGAGAAGATGTTGAGTATGAAGGGAGGGTATGGTGAGAGTAGTTATGCGAAAAATTCACAAGCTCAGGTATATATATGTACATATGTCCATACTACACAGCCACATGCATGTGTTCTAGTATACTTCCGATTCTGGCCCTTTAGTTGGTTGTGGAACCATTACCAAGTTACAGGAGAGTCATAGTAGCAAAATAAGCCCATACAAAAGCTGATCCAGGGATGCTCATTATATTATTCTTGTTTGCTCACTATTGTGTGTATGCCATATGCAGTATGCATAATCTCTGGCTGGACAATTAGCCAAACCTTGGGTTCTGCCTTTTTTGAGCCATTATAAGTTTCTACTTGAACTTGAGGTTTTTTTTTTTTTTAGATAAAGTTACCGCAATAATTAATTAGTAGAATTATTGTTTACTTATATGCGCCAATTTCAGAATCAACTTGTTCAGATACTTAACAATACAATTAACAGAGGTACTGCAGAAAGTTACTATCACTTGCAAGGGAATATGAACTACGAACACAAGTTACACAACAGTATAGTTCAGCATGAAACTTAAAAATCTACAAAATTAGTCACCATAGTTGACATACACATGTTTTCATACTTCTGTTTTCCTGCATGTTTTTTTTTTTATTTTTTTTGTTGGTAAAATTAACTTCTGCAAGACTTTCATACATGTTCACAGTATAAAAATTATTATTGGTAGATTTTGTGTTTCCATTAAACCATATACACTTTAAGTTGTGACTTGTTGTTGCATATCCTCAGCAAAGAGTTTAAAGTTCACAGTACCAGTGGTACGTTCAATAGTCCTTAATTTGTTCCATATCCTCAGGCTCGCCATGCCCGGTCTATGCTCCACCTTCTCGGGGCAGCTTTAGACGCCATGCATCTGCCCACCGACGTCAACCTCCCGTTCACCATCGCAGACCTCGGTTGCTCTTGCGGCAGCAACACCCTCTTCATCATCGACGTCATCGTCAACCACATCTCCAAACGCTACAAGTTAAGCTCCGACCACCCCCCGGAGTTCCAGGCATTCTTCTCCGATCTCCCGAGCAACGACTTCAACGTCCTCTTTCAACTACTCCCTGACACAATCGCCACCACCCTCGAACAATGCCTCTGTGGCGGCGGCGGCAGCTCCCGCAACTACTACGCAGCCGGGGTGCCGGGGTCCTTCTACCGTCGCCTCTTCCCGGCAAGGTCCATCAACGTCTTCCACTCTGCCTTCTCGCTGCACTGGCTGTCGCAGGTGCCGGAGACCGTGATGGACCGGAGATCGAAAGCGTTCAACGCGGGGAGGGTTTTTGTTCATGGCTCGCCGGAGTGGACTGCCAAGGCTTATCAGAAGCAGTTCCGATCGGATTTGGCGAGGTTCTTACAGTGCAGGGCTGATGAGATGAGGAGAGGCGGTGTTATGTTTGTTGTTTGCCTCGGACGGACGTCGGCCGATCCCGCGGACCAAGGCGGTGCCGCTCTGCTGTTCGGCACTCACTTCCAGGATGCATGGAATGACCTCGTTCAAGAGGTATATATATATGCATGCGATGTCGTCATCATCACCCCTTTTTATGTATGATTTATGTGTAGGATTACGTGTACACGAAACTTCATCTTGTGATGCATTTAAAGCTCATGACGTATTTTCTTGGTTGATGTATGGTCGAGTTTCAACTTGATGGTGTCGGTATAATCAAGTAGTAGTAGTAGTTGGTAATGACCCAATTATGATCAAGGTCATGATTGATTTACGATGATTGACATGAAGTTTTCATGACTGTAAGCAGGGTCTAGTGGAAGCTGAGAAGCGAGACGGATTCAACATACCGATTTACGGCCCGAGCCTCCAAGAGTTCAGAGATGTGGTCCAAACCTGCGGCTCATTTGCCATAAACAGGCTCGAGGTGGTCCGAGGAGGCAGCCCTCTCGTGCTCAGCCGGCAGGATGATGCGGCTGAGGTTGGCCGAGCTCTGGTGAATAGCTGCCGGTCGGTGTGTGGTGTGCTGGTAGAAGCACATATTGGGGAATGGCTAAGCGACAAGCTCTTCGCACGGCTCGAGCGACGGGCCACCGCCCATGCGAGGGAGCTAGTGGAGCACATGCAGTTCTTTCACATTGTTGCTTCACTGTCCTTTGAGCCCATAACCCCATCTCTTCATCTTTGAGTCTTAGAAACTTAAAGGCTGGTCTCTAGTTTGCATGTAACTTGCTTGGAGTTTGTTACTTTCCTTTTTCTGAGTTATCATTCACCGGTGAAATTTAAGTTGGGAAGTGCTGAAAGGCCTAACCCTGTGAAAGTAACATGGCAACAAAGGAAGTGATCATCAAAAAAAAAA
>JAMKQA010005889.1:0-11324 GCA_024699735.1 Posidonia australis | reverse complement strand
TCCTAAGTAATATGTCACTCTCTCTCCTAAGATAAGTGAGGCCCACATAGACAAGGCTATAAGTTATATTTCTGCTAGGACAAGAGATGAAATACAGCATTTCGTCCAAGAGGTGATCAGAAGCTTCAAATTGACATGGCCTTTTATGTAATAGAAGTCCAGTGCACCCTTAATCATTCTGCGAGTTAGCGTGCTTTTATAATGACAAGAATAACTATTGTAAATAGGTGAATAGTTTATTAATATCCACATAGTAGTTTTATAATATTATTTAAAACTAAACTTATGCTTGACAAACTTTTCTTATTGGAGTTCACTGATTAGATTTTTCATCTGAGGGACAGATACTAAGAAACAATTGTATATTCATGGTTCATCCACTTCTCATATTTGGAGTGATCTACCAATGGAGCAATGATAGACATTTCGGGTTCACTTGAATTTCAATTCATAGACAGATTACTTATTTAATGGTTGGAATTTTAATCTAGCAAATGGATTTAGAGAAATGACATGAGAGTTCATTTTTTCTCATTATATTTTTTTTTTGTATATTTGTATTTCTTTGTATGTGTGTGCACATGTTTGTTGAAGATTTGTTCGAGAGAGGGTTCTTTACATCCAACAGAGAAAGGGGCTATCAACAAGAATCAATAGTTAGTCTTGTAATAATATCACTTATCTTGGGTCTATAAACCATAAAGAACAATAACAAGCACAATTACAAATTTCAGGAGGGCTAACATTTCTTTGGTAGCCATTTGTTCATTTTCTCAATTCTTAATCAATCCTCAAGGCCAACCCATACGCATGAGGTATAGCTTTACTTTTATGATTTTTGTGTTGATAGACAAGTTTTTATGGGGCTAGTATTTATGTGTTTACTTGTAATTATTGTTTTACATGCCATCTTGAAGTTAAACCTTCTTGTGTATTTCAGCTGGTGCAGGCATGCTACCACGAGAGAATAGACTTATCTACTCATGGATTTTACATCGTACCTGATATTGGATTCGACTGGAAAGTTGGCAAGGGCAATCCATTTAACTACTTCACTTTTGGAGCTACATTTGCTGAGGTTGAAATTGACACGTTAACGGGGGATTTCCACACAAGGACAACAGATATACTTATGGATCTTGGATTTTCAATAAATCCAGCAATTGATGTTGGACAGGTTGTATGTTCTTGTTAACAGTGTTACATTTTAGATTATGTTTTAGTTGTCAAAATTTATCATTAGTCGGATTACTATATTTATTTTCGTTTGAACTGGGCGGTGTCTGTAGTCGATGTTGGACTGATAGTATGATCTGGTCATCAATGTTACATTTTAGATGACATTTTAGTTGTTAAAATTTATCACTAGTTACTTCATTCATTTTTGTTTAAGACTTGGTGGTGTTGCATCTTGTAGAGGTTGGGGGGTTGTTTATTTTACGTTGTTGAAATGAAATACGTGTCTAACAGAAATTTTTTACTTTTTTAAATTTTTTTTATAACTTGCAAGGACTTAGTGAGGACATTTTCCTCGCTAAGTCCTCGCAATTATTTATTTATTTTTAAAATTTTCGTGAGAACATAGCGTGGACATTGTGAGGAAATTGCGACTAACAGCAAGAACATTGCAAGGACTTTTTGCAAGGTAGGTGTCAAGGTGAGCCTAAGTTTGTCATTTCAGCTATAAAAGCTTATAAGTTTTTGGTCAGGGATTGCGTGGGGTATCTAACCAATGTAGTTACCTCCACTTTTTCTGAGTTGAGTGTTCACAACATCTCGGTAGTGTGTGAATATCCCAACGTTTTCCCTGATGATTTGCCTAGAATGCCACCTTACAGGAAAGTAGAATTCTCGATTGATCTAATTCCTAGTTCTGGTACTATGTCGAAGCCTCCCTATCGCATGGCGCCAGCGGAGTTGTGAGAGCTCAAGGCCCAATTGCACGAGTTGCTGGATAAAGGGGTTTATCAGGCTAAGTGTGTCTCCGTGGAGAGTGTCTGTTTTGTTCGTCTGTAAGTAAGATGGCTCACTCTGGCTGTGTATAGACTATCAGATGTTGAACCAGATCACAGTGAAGAACAAGTATCCCTTGCTTCACATTGATGACCTGTTTGACCAGTCGCAGTCTGCATCTGTGTTCTCGAAGATTGATCTGAGGTCAGGGTATCACCAATTGAGGATACAAGACTCAGACATTCAGAAGACTGCTTTCCAGACGTGTTAGGGGCATTACGAGTTCACGGTCATGCCTTTCAGTTTGACCAATGCACTGGCTGTGTTTATGGATTTGATGAATAGGATTTTCAACCCTTTTCTGGACCAGTTTGTTGTGGCTTTTGTTGATAACGTCCTGGTCTACTCCCCTGATGTGGATACTCACGCTTTGCACCTGATGGTGGTTTTGGATACTCTAAGGTATCATCAGTTGTATGCCAAATTCTCTAAGTGAAGTTATGTTCCTTGGCCATTTGATTTCTGGAGAAGGCATCAGAGTGGATTCGGTCAAGGTCGAGGTAGTGAGCAGTTGGGAGTGACCTAGGACTGTGGCAGAGATCAAGAGTTTCTTGGGTCTGGTGGGCTACTATAGGAGGTTTATCTGGGATTTCTCCTCCATAGCCGTGCCTCTGACAGAGTTGACCAGGAAGGGAGTTCCATTTTGTTGGGACTAGAATTGTGAGGTGAGTTTCCAAGAGTTGAAGTCTCGTCTGGTTTCTGCCCCTATGCTGACTCTGGCTACTAGGAGTGGTGGCTTAACTATGTATAGTGATGTTAGTGGTGTTGGGTTGGGGTGTGTTTTGATGCAGCTTGGCAATGTCATCGCATATACTTCGCGCCAGCTGATGGATCATGAGAAGAACTACCCAACCCACGATTTGGAGATGGCTATCGTAGTGTTCGCTCTCAAGTTTTTGCGACACTATTTGTATGGAGAGTAGTTTGAGGTCTTCATCGATCATCAGAGCTTGAGGTATATCTTCACGTAGAAGGACCTCAACTTGAGGCAACGCTAGTGGGTGGAGTATTTATAGGACTATGATTTCAACCTGTCCTACCACCCTAGGAAGGCCAACGTGGTCGTTGATGCTTTGAGTCAGCGTACGCATGTGTTGGCGAGCCTGATGGTTAAGGAATGGACCATGCTGGAGGATCTGGTGAGCCGCAAGTCAAAGCAGCAAGCTCGGGGAATGGTTGGTGCCTGGGTGGCCAACCTGTCTATTCACCTCAAGTTGATAGAGTTTATTATCGCTTGTCAGTAGTTGGATCTATTTGTTCAAGTCGTATTTGGGAAGTTGGAAGCAGGTGGAGAGCCTCACTTCTTCATTGGGGCATATGGAGAGCTGAGGTATGATATGTGCCTGTACGTGCCCCAGCATGAGGAGGCCAGCTAGAGATTGCTCGATGAAGTGCATCGATCTAGGTACACTATTCACCCTAGGAGTACGAAGATGTACCGAGACCTGAAGTGGAACTTTTGGTGGCCTGGCATGAAGAGGGATGTTACTGACCATGTGGCGAGGTGTACAACCTACTAGCTGATCAAGGCAGAGTACCAAAGACCTAGAGGAACCTTGCAACCATTGGGTATTCCCGTGTGGAAGTGGGAGCACATCTCCATGGACTTTGTGACTGGTTTGCCGCATACTCAGAGGAACAATGACACCGTGTAGGTGATCATGGATCAACTAACCAAGTATGCTCACTTCCTAGTCATTCGAGTGAAGCTTCCTATGCATCATTTGGCGGAGCTGTATGTTTCTAAAGTGGTTTAGCTGCATGGTGTTCTGGTGGCCATCGTGTCTGACAGAGACATGAGGTTCACCTCAAGGTTGTGGAGGACTCTGCAGGAGACCTTTTGTACTATTCTCAACTATAGTACAATATTTCATCCTCAGTCGGACGGTCAAACAGAGGAGACTATCCAGACATTGGAAGATATGCTCAGAGCATGTGCTTTAGACCTGTAAGAAAGTTGGGAGGACCATCTACCACTGATTGAGTTAGCTTACAATAATAGCTATCACTCGAGCATCAGAATGGCACTATACGAAGCTTTGTTTGGTAGGCCATGCAGGTTGTCGGTGTGCTGGAGTGAGGTGGGAGAGCGTCAGTTGATTGGTCCTGAGCTTGTACAGTTGTATGCAGATAAAGTTGATCTGATTCCTAGCAAGCTGTTGGCTGCACAAAGTCGATAGAAGAGTTATGCCAATAGGAGGCGGAGACTGCTACAATTTTTGGTGGGAGATTGTGTATCTGAAGGTGTCATGAGGTTCAAGAAGTGTGGGAAGCTAAGTCCTCGCTATATTGGCCCATACCCGATTACCTAGAGGATCAGTGAGGTTGCTCATCGGTTGGATCTACCACTAGAGATGTTGTCTATGCATGATGTGTTCTATGTCTCCATGCTGAGGAAGTGTCTGGCTAACACATCTCATGTGATCCCAATTCAAATAGAGGGGCTCTAGGAAGATCTATTCTTTGTAGAGGATGTCGTCCAAATTGTTGACCGCAAGGAGCAGGTGTTGCGGAACAAAGTAAATCCGCTAGTCTTGGTGCGGTAGCGGCATCATGGAGCCGAGGAGGCTACATGGGAGCGTGAGGAAGCCATCTTAGCCTAATACCCACATCTTTTCACCTACTAGTGATTTCGGGGGCGAAATCTTCTTTTAAGGGGGGTTAGGATGTAACATCTGTAAATTCACTTTGTAATTATTTACATTTTTTAATGAATTTATTTCTAGGCAGGTGTTACTGTTTCAGAGGCCTGTTGTATGAAATTGTGGTTTTGGACTTGAGCCTCATGGGCCAACTTTTGTTTATGTGTTCCTATGCGTGGTTGATATTATACGTGTGACATTGTGCTTGTGGGTCAGTGTGTGGGTCCGTGTGGGGCCTGTGTTCATGGGCCGTTTGGTGAGGCTTGTAGTTGGCCTCATGTTGGGAGCGGGTGTTTGTGGTGTGTGGTTCTGCTGGTTGTTGCGGGCATACATGGATGTCTAGTTGGCCACGTGCATACTTTCCCAATGGCGTGGTTATTTAAGGATGCAAGCCATGAAACGAACTCGCCACACCCTCCTTCTCTTCCTTCCTCCTCACATTTCCTCCTCCCCTCCTCTTCCTCATGACTGCCGATGCCTTCCCCCACCTCACCTCTCCCCTCCACCACCCCTCTCCTTCACTCACCCACTCACACTCCCCCTCCCCTGTCTCGCTCCCCCCTCATCCATTTTCTCTCTCCCCAGTTTGCTTTTGTCGGTGGTGCCGTGAAGAAGTAGAGGTTGGCGGTGGCTTGAGGCAACACATGGTGGTGCGTGGAGCTCCAATGCGGTGTCCCTGAGGTCATGGAGTGGCCAAAGACACCTGGGATCACCGGAGTTGGTTGGAGATCAGAGTAGATCACCTGAGTACGTTTTCAGGTACGCACCTCACCCCTATTTTGTAGAAAGTACGAAAATGGTAGAAAATGATAGGAATGCATGAAATCTAGGTAAATTTACATTCCAAGAATTTATTGTGAATTTATAATGATTTATGATAGAATTTATGGCCATTAATGGCGTTGTGTGGTTTTAGGTCGTTTTCAACTCCTATGGCTTCTTGAATTTATTTCTCCTCGCATGATGAATGGATTTTGGTTTGGATTTTGTGGATTTGGAGTAAAATCGAGGGTCTATAATATATGTTTTAGTTGGATTTTATGGTGCTTATTTTGGAGGTCTGCCCCTTGATCCCATTTTGGGCGATTTCACGGGCTTGTGGCTGGGGACTATTTTCTACTTTCGTAGAAAACGACATATCGATTCATTTTGGTATGCCCTGTTTTTGTCAGTTTTAGTCCTCTTGGTGTAGGTTCAGTCAATTAAACCAAATCGGACCACCAAATTAGGGATTTTCGATCGACTGATCTGGTTTCTACTATGCGGTTCCATACCTTGAGTGTTGACTGTACCCAGTTCGGACGACCGATCTTTTTCAGTCAACTGAAACAGGGAATTTCGGTATTCTATTTTCAAAATGGTCTGTCGATTCAGGCCCCAGTTGTCCTTATAAAAAGATTGTTTTCCGAGGATTTACGGATTGGTTTGTTTTGCCCATTTGAGATGGGATTGTGGGTCATCAGGGGTGGTCTTTTGGGACACCTGATGTACCGATTTTGTGGAGATTTTTGGAAGAGTTTTCCAAGGTATAAAATGGTTTTCAAAGAGATATGTTGGCCTGTTTGGAAAAGTTTTCCTGGTTTTCTGTGTATGAGCCGAGACACTGTAGAATCGTGTCGTCAGGACCAGGGAATGTGACGACATTCTTGGGTGGTCAGGTGCTGAGGTTGAGTCTCGCGGGTTGAGGTGTCTTGTGACATGACAGGGAAATATGATACTCTTGCTGTCGTTATGAGCACTAAGGCTCGAATGTTGTCAAGTGTGGAGGTATGACACTTCCTCCTGAGCACCATGTGGAGGACGCCATGAGGAGGCATACCCTGTGGTGACTAGTGTAGGTGGAACACGCGCCTGTAGCTGGTAGCGTCTTGAGAGACAAGACTGCCTTCCCAGAAAGGGGTTGGCTTTGTGAGGATTCTCCAAGTGGGAGAATCGTGGGATGGTGATTACTCCTACACAGGGTGGCTTTATCGTGGCAGTGCAGTGCATTTCAATGGCTACTTGTAGCCAGAGTTGGTAGCTTGGCGTCGGGCTTTCCGACTCACTATGTGTAGTTTTGGCCATTGATGACCTTGTTAGTGGTTTTGGATTATAGAGCCTTATTTGCTGTTTTAGTCGGTGTGGGCCACGTTTGTTGTGATTTTCGCTTGTTGGGCTTGGTTTGTCAGTTTTGGCGGTTTTGGAGAAAATAATTTGCAAAATGATTTTTAAGAAAAAATTAATATAGATTTGTTATCCATTTTTTCTCGTTGGGTGCATGTTGGGTGACTTTCGTCACTCATGTTTTTCTTCGTAGTTCTGGGTTGCAGGTGTAGGCAAGTAGATGTATTTTAGCATAGTGCACATAGTTTTCAAGAAATTATTGTTTAGCATTTAATTTCTTGTAATTTAAATTACTTTAAATTATTATGGAAATTGGGGACGTTACAAGTTACTTGAGCAGAACACTAGTGATCCTAGAAGAGGAGGCTGCGGAATAGCAGTACCACCTTTGGGTACTAGAGGACTAAAGGAGAAGGGTGTTGTCGAGGACTAGAGGAGGAGGGAGTCATGGTGGCGACCGATCACGTCATGGACCAGAGGACTGGAGGTGCAGGCGATTTCATCGGAGAAGGGCACAGGCGGAAGAAGGAGAAGAGGAAAAGAGGTTAGATGGAAGAAAAGGAAGAGGCTTAATGTGAAAGAAAGAAAAAATTCGTGAATTTTTTTAGTCACACGAGTTTTACTTATCGACGGAAATAACCATTGGTATTCTTTAATTATCGATGGAAATTCCGTCAGTAATAAATTTCTTTTTAATTACTAATAGAAACTCCTTCGGTAGTATATTAACGACGGAATTTCCATCGATAAATGACTACATATATTTATTTATCGATAGAAATAAATCCATCAGTAAAAAACAATTTTGTTGTAGTATATATATCAAATTATGAACCATTCTGATGCCTCAAATTGATGAATTTCAATGACTATAGTAAGTGAGTTTTGTTGGTCTTTTAATGTAATAGACGATGCCTACCTTTGAGTTTGGGAGACTCTTATGATGATTTTGAGTTATGCATTGATTGTAACCTTGTTGGTTATTGTTGTATGCATGTTTTACAACATTAAATTTAATATTTGTAAGCATTAAACATTGTTCATAGAGAATGTGTTTTGACTTTTTGGGTTGATATCTTGAGTTTCAAATATCGGATTTTAGTGTTTTAATAGGTCTTGATAAGATAATTCCGATGGTATGTGGCATGAATTTTTATTTTGTCATTTTGGATGCTAAATCGTGTGCAATCAAAAGAAGATTTGGTGTTTTGGTGTCAGTTTTCATAATTTTTACCGTATTGCCTATATTTGGTTATAACTTGAGATTTTGATATCGAATTTTGGTATTTTAATAGGCATTAGAAAAATAATTTCAAGATCTTTAAAACAGTGTATGGCTTAAATTTTTACTGCATCGTTTTGCACTCTAAATCTAATGATTTCAGTAGCAATTTTCTTGTGGCCTATTTTAGATTGGTTTTGGAACTAGTGATTGATATGAATTTAAATGTTTTCGAAATAGTTTGAGAAAAATGATGAGAATGTTTTGAAAAGTTTTTATCGCTGATTTGTTTTGTGGACCAAGAAATTAGATAGTTGTGTTACCAGGACTAGGAGATATGACAATATTCCTAGATGATCGAGCATGAAGCTTAGGTTGAGGTTCAGAGACCAAGAGACTACAAATAAGTGTTGTCGGATCTCGGATGTATGATACTCCTAGATTGTCGATCACAAGATCAATATTGAGGTCTACAAGTTGAAATGGTGACGGGACTTAGAGGTATGATACTTTGATTGCTTCGAACCTTGAGACTTGAAAGCACTAATTGGATCCGGAGATGAAAAACTTTGGTTGCTCCGAGTGCTGAGACTAGGACCCCGAGAGGGAGGACTCTATGTAGTTTAGCAAGTACAGGTAGATTCACATGCCCTATTTCTAGTGATGTCCTCAGAGAGGACAATTTTCCCATGTGTGGTTAGCTTTTTGAGGGTCCTTCAAAGAGGTTGAAGTTTGGGATGGATAAACTCCTCGTATGGTGGCTTGTTTGTAGTAGTGCAGTGCATTTCGATGACTGCTTGTGACTAGACTCGGTTGCTTGCCATCGGGTATCACGACTTGATTTTTTGCTTGTATGGTACTGTGGTTTTCAATGTTTTCGCTTATGTAGCATTGAGCTTGAGATAGGTTTTTGGATGCACATTATATAGTTTGAATGCATTGTGTTTTCAGTGATTTTGCTTGTAGGACAGTGAGATTTAAGATAATTTTCTGGATGCACGTTTAATACTTGAGCCAATTGTGTTTTCAAAAGTTTTACCTAAGTGGCTTGAGAGTTGGGGAGATGCATTTTTTAGAACTTTTTTAGCATGCTCCCGAGTTGGTATGATTCATCCTTCGATTTGACGTAGTTTTGGCTTGTGTGGCGATAGCTTTTTAGGAGATGTTTGTTTTGGAGTTTTTGGCATGCTCACGAGTTTGACTTTGACCTTATTTTTAGAAGTTTTGAGTCTTCTGATTTTGAGTGGTGGAGTGTGTGCTAGGCAACCTTTTTGATTGTCACTCACATGTGTTTATGTTTTTATCTTGTAGGTGCAAATTAGACGTCAACTTGCTTACTAGTGTATATAGAGGAATCACACAACCACACATCAAGATTCTTGGGTAGATAATGTGATCTAAATTTATTTTTATTGATTATAGCATTTTAGATTATATACTTAGATTTAGTTTTTGTAGTAATATATGATGTTAAAGAAAAAGAACATTGTTGTTTAAATTAGGGGTGACGATTGGGGTCGTTATAGACCTTCGTTGCTACAATACAACCAAAATACAAATAAAGCTATTTAAAAATTCAATAATTAAATGCAAAGAATTTAAATAAACTGAATAAATACTAAACTCTACCTAAGACTTGTAGTGTGTGGCTATGTGACTCCTTCTATATATACTAGTATGGACTACCATTCCATAATATGCACCTATAAGAAAAACATTAAAAAACACGTATGAATGACATTTAATGGTCACTCAGCACACCCCTACAATCAAATAAAACCACAAATCAAGAAAACTGGAGTTATTGAATATTTAGTTGTCAAACCTGTGCAGCCATCCTATGTGGCAACATCAAAGCAAAAATCCTATAGAAAACTCAAAAAATTCTATCCTACACACAAAACTACAACACTGCAACATAGTGTTGCCAAGGAAGCATAAAACCTTTTAAATATACACTTTCACAAACGATTTCTATTTTTCTCTTTATCAAACCAAAATCACGTACACATTTGAAATCTCTTAAAACATGTATATTTGAAATGACTACTCTATGTCAAATTAAGTCCATCACATCATCAAAATCACAAAATACACAATCCAAAACCTGTCATGTTTCCCAGTACAAATAATTGACACTAGCCACAAGTAGTTGCTAATGTGCATTACAGCTACCACGATCAAGCTACCTTATACACGAGCTATGTTGTCCCTGTTTCGTACTCTATGAATCCTTATCTATCCATAAAGGACAACATGATCCTTAGGCCTATGGTCCTAGACCTCATCTTCGGTCTCTTGATCATACAAACCTCAACCTTGTCCTCTCTATCTCCTTTGAAATCATGGAAACCTTTTCTAAAACTCCTTTTCAAAATTCATGCATTTCTTTCCAAAATCTTTATGGAAAATCATTTGAAAATCTTTTTTCAAAACCAACTCATAACACCACAAACATCGATCATGGCCTACCATCCAAAGACATGCGCTCTTGACCTATGTTAGGCACATGTGCGACTAATACGTGTTGGGAACCCGTACGGCCAATACGTGCCTCTCAGAGCAACAACTTTGCTAGAAAATGTAGGGCACATCTTGCCCAAATGCTCAACACCTACAAATCTCAATAACCTCATGCATCATAAGAGAAACTTACAATCTAAGGGAAATATGGAATAAAACCATTAGAAACAATCTAAATCATGCATCAAAACTCTATGCTAACCAAAATCACCAAATGCACATAAATGGGTTCTTGCACAGAGAATCCAACATGCAACAACTCCGATTGCCACAACTGGATTCCACATGTGTAATCCTAAGCAAACCTACACAATTCATGCAATTCTATGAACAAGAAAGATCCTAGAGTAGGGTGTGTACCTTCGGATTCTAGAAAAAGGAACCCAACTGTACTGGTGATCTTCCTCACTAGAGCTCTGCCCTCACAACCTGAATGGTAGTAACAACAACAGTTGCACACATGGCGGCAACAGTAGTAACTTGAGGTGCTCGACAACCCCCCTCTTCAATATCTCAAGATCTGTCACACTCACTCACTCTTACTCTCTCCCTTACAGGCCCCTCAAATGCCTTCCCCCATGCCTTTATTTAAAGGCAACACAAGTTTGGCACAAGACACTCATGAACAATGTGGTCATGGGGTGGTATGGTAGAATGGCAACTTTTGACCACCTCATGCTTCGCAAGGTCACAAGACACAATACGCTAAAAGGGAATCCAATGGGAGAAAACACCAACAAAACACTCTTTGATTACCTAATAATATTACATCAATGGTAATTATGAAGGAAAAAAACGGGGATCGGAAGATCGGGGCTCCG
>JAMKQA010005888.1:0-15198 GCA_024699735.1 Posidonia australis | reverse complement strand
AGAAATTCCTATTATACAAATCTATTCGTATACAAATTCAATGGTTCTTTATCAGTTATAATGAGTCATAATTAACATGCCTTAGATTATTAAACTAGAAGTTCCAAAATCACTTGAAATTTTACATGTGTTCATCCTAGAGAATCTAGATGACATCTAACGGTTTAGATTTTTAATTTAATGGTTAAATATTGAGATACGAAGTTATCCTTAAAATGCTAAAAAGAGGACATGTCCTCATCTGAACCTTTCCCTATATATATATATATATATATATATATCTATATCTATATTTATATCTATATCTATATATATATATATCTATATATATTTATATATCTATATATATATATATAAATGAAGAGAAAAGAGAAAACTGGAGTTTAACAACCGCTGAGTAATCGGGCACCTTTTCCTAAGGCATGAATTGGTGCTCACATAAAAAGGTGATTGTAGGACAAAAGTTCAAAAAAAAAAAAGGGTGGGGCAATGTTTACTCGAGGTAGTACTCTTAGGGTTGTCCCAAAAAAATTTTGTAGTTAAATAAAAAGTGTTGGAGGTAAATTCAAAATTCTACTTAAGGCCCAATTTCACTTACACTAGGTGTATATAAGCCCAATATATAAGAAGGTGTTGTGAGAAATAAGATTGAATCTCCGTACTTAAGGATTAGGAAGAAGGTTCAGTTAGAGGTGAATTTGGAAAACCAAGACTGAAGGTACATTGGAAACTTTATAATTAACTAAGTGATTATGGGGCAAGTTTAATGGTGTGTTTTATTTTGATCTAGTTATTGTTTTTGTTTCTATTGCTACTTTGTTTTTTAGTTGTTTTATTCCAAGTTTAGGATGTGTTTTTTTCCTTTTTTTTGCTCTATCTTTTGGTTGGCCTAGGTTTTGCTAAGGGACTAGCAAAGTATAGGTATAGGGGTATTTGTTTAACATCATTTTGTGCACTTTTATTTTTTTTATTCTTATAGATTATGCTTCACTGAAAGGTATTTTGATGTATTTAGCAAGATTTACAGGTTAACCATAATTTTGAGGAGTTAATTGTAAATGTGCATAAAGAGGCAAATTCTTGTGAAGGAAGAGCACTAATCGATCATTGTAGAAGTGAAATAATGTTGGAGGGCATTTGATTGCATAAACTAGCATTCCCTCTTCTTATTTTATTTTTGTATTATGTGTTTGGTATTGTAGCGTTCTGATTTTTGTTATTTGCAGGAAGTCCAAGGGTATGGCTGTAATTTTTGCAGCCACAAAACCAAAGAGGTCTAGGGCACGTCTCCACATATTCATTCTCACTCCCACAAACACCTCCATTCACCCTAGTAGCTGTGTCACACCCCAAATTTTCCACAATAACTTAAACAAACTAAAATACAGGAAAATTAAAGCTAAACAGTAAATATCAAACTATTAGGAACCTGTGTGTGCGGCTAGGGGACTTCGATCTATATGCAATATGCTAAGCCAATCGCATGTCTGCACCTGCAAACCAAAACCACAAGGAAAACGCATGAGTGACCAAAGTCACCTAGTACGCACCCTACGAAAACCGTGGAAAACAAAACTATAAGCTATTTTCCTTTTAAATTCATTTTGCAAACCATTTCCTCAAAACCTCATAAATCAGGCCCACACCGACCAAAACCACAAACCAGGGCTCTATTAGCCCAAAGTCACAAGCAAAGACCATCAATGGCCAAAACCACACACAGTAAGTCGGGAAGTCCGGTGTAGGCAACCTAACTCTGGCCACAAGTAGTCCACCGAAGAGCCACCAACGTCGTCCTGCGATTCTCCCTCCTGGAGAACCCTCACAAAGCCAACCCCTCCCTGGGAAGGCTGTCCTGTCTCTCAGGACGCTACCAACTACAAGGCACGTGTCCCACCCACACTAGCCACCACAGGGTACGCCTCCTCACGGCATCCTCCACACACAGTGCTCAGGCGGGAGTGTCATACCTCCACACCCGACGACACCCGAGCCTTAGTGCTCACAGCGACAACAGGAGTATCATACCTCCCTGTCATGCCACCCGACAGTCAAGCAGTCTCATACCTCCAGGACTCAACGTCCCTCAGCCTCAGGTATCTCGGCCCTCGACCTGAACCAGGGAGTCGTGCCCGACCACCTAAGAATGTCGTCACATTCCCTGGTCTCGACAACACGATCTCACACTGTCTCGGCCTGCACACAGAAAACCAAGAAAACATTTTCCAAAACAGGCCAATTATTCCTTAAAATCCATTTTCATATCCTTTGAAAATTCTTCCAAAACTTTGGCAAAATGGCGCATCAGGTGTCTTAGGAGACCACCACTAATGGCCCACAATCCCATCTCATAGGGACAAAACATAGCATTCCAAAAAACCCTTAGAAAACACATTTGCAAACTCATTTGGGCCTAGATTCGGCATGCCGAAATCAAGTTCGATATGCTGAAAACCCCTAGTTCGGTAGGTCGATCTAGATCGGTCAACCAAATCAGGTCAACGGTCAACACTCAGGCCAAATTCGGTATACCGTCCAAAAACAGATGACCGAAACTCGACCAAAGGACCTAAACTAATAGAAAAATAGTATGCTGAGGGGAATCAGTTTACCGAAATCCCCTGATTCGGTATGTCGTTTCCATTTGGTATGCTGAATTTTGTGAAACCAAGAAATGGCCCAAACCCTATCGTCCGAAATGGCCCCAAATGGGACCTCTGATAGGACCCCCCTAAACAAACACCAAAAATCTTGCATAAAACATATGGTTTAGACCCTCGAGTCAACTCCAAAACCCAACAAACAAAACTAAAATCCATCCACCATGCATCAAGATATAAAATCGAAAAGACAGAAGGATCAAAACGACCCGAAATGTACCAACCATCATAAATGGCAATAAATGCTCCATAAATACACAATAAGTCACAATAAATTATAGGAAAGTAAATTTACCTATATTTCATGCAATCCTAGCATTTTCTACCAATTTCATGATCTCTATTACATAAGGTGGAGATGCGTACCTGAAAAACACCTCTGGCGATTCTCGGTCGACTCCGGCAACTCAGGCGACCACGGCCTCGCCACGACCATGGAAGCACGCCACACAAGCTCCACGCACCACTCCGAGCAACCACAGCCCTCTGCTTCGCTCCCTTGATCTCTCTCTCTCTCCGTCGGTGCGCGCGTGATGGAAGAACAGGGGAAACAGGTTAGACGAGTGGAAAGGAGGAAGGGAAAGGAGAAGGAAGGAGAAGGAAGAGTGGGGAGGAAGAGAAAGAAGGTGGGGGAGGAGGAGGGATGCGCTGCCGAGGAGGAAGGGAAAGGAAGAAGAAGGATGGAGAAGACGGCGATGGCGATGGCGACGGAAGAGAGCAGTGCAGCTTATAAAGCAGGCGCCTGCAGTAGCTGAGAACGTGCCCACCTGTGCGTCTCAGCCACCGGCACACCGCACGGGCAACCAACCACTCCGCCCAAACACCAGCCACAACCAACAGCCCACAAATGTGGGCCCCACGGGGACCCCACACTTTGGCCCCACACAGACCCACACCTGGGCCCCACACGGACAATGCCACAATGCACAGTGCCAACCACGCACAGGACACACAAATAGAAGCCAGCCCACGAGACCTAAGCCCAAAAGCACAAAACCACACAACAGGCCTTGGAACAGTAACACCCGTCCAGGAATAAGATTCATAAAATGTAAATAATTACAAAATGAAATTTACGGGTGTTACATCCTAACCCCCTTAAAAGAAGATTTCACCCTTGAAATCACTAGGTGAAAAGATACAGGTACTGGGCTAGGATGGCTTCCTCACGTTCCCACGTGGCGTCCCAGGCTCCATGATGCCGCCACCGCACCAAGACCAGCGGAATCACCTTGTGCCGCAGCACCTGCTCCTTGCGATCAACAATCTCGATGGCATCCTCCACAAAGGACTGATCTTCCTGCAACCCTTCTGGCTGAACTGGGATCACATGAGAAACGTCAGCCAGGCACTTCCTCAGCATGGAGACATGGAACACGTCGTGCATGGACGACATCTCTGTTGGTATATCCAACCGATAAGCAACCTCACCGATCCTTTGGGTGATCTGGTACAGACCAATATAGCGAGGACTCAGCTTGTCGTGCTTCCCAAACCGCATGACACCCTTGGTCGGTGACACCTTTAGGAACACATAATCTCCCACCAGAAACTCCAACGGTCTCCGCCTCCTGTCGGCATAGCTCTTCCGTCGACTCTGTGCAGCCAGCAACCTGCTCTGGATCAAATCCACCTTGTCTGCATTCAGCTGCACAAGCTCAGGACCAATCAACTGACGCTCGCCCACTTCGCTCCAGCAAACCGGCGATCTGCATGGCCTACTGAACAAAGCTTCATACCGCACCATTCCGATGCTCGAGTGATAGCTATTGTTGTAGGCAAACTCAATCAGTGGCAAATGGTCCTCCCAACTCCCATGAAAGTCTAAGGCACATGCTATGAGCATATCCTGCAACGTCTGGATAGTCCTCTCTGTCTAACCATCCGACTGAGGATGAAATGCTATGCTATAGTTGTGCACAGTGCCAAAGGCCTCCTACAGAGTTCTCCAGAACCTTGAGGTGAACCTTGTGTCTCTGTCTGACACGATGGACATTGGAACACCATGTAGCCTCACCACCTCAGAGACATACAACTCCTCCAAGTGGTGCATCGGAAGCTTCACCCGAATGGCCAAGAAATGAGTAGACTTGGTTAGTCGATCCACGATCACCCACACGGTATCGTTCTTCCTCTGAGTCCACGACAAACCAGTGACAAAGTCCATCGAGATGTGCTCCCACTTCCACATAGGAAAATCCAACGGCTGCAAAGTCCCTCTAGGTCTCTGGTGCTCCGCCTTGACCAACTGGCAAGTAGTACACCTCGCCACATGGTCAACAACATCTCTCTTCATGCCAGGCCACCAAAAGTTCCACTTCAGGTCTCAATACATCTTCGTACTACCAAGGTGTATGGTGTACCTAGACCGATACACTTCATCTAACAACCTCTGCCTGGCCTCCTCATGCTGGGGCACATACAGACGCATATCATGCCTGAGCTCTCCATATGTCCCAACAAAGAATGAGGCTCCCCACCAGCCTCCAACTTCTCCAACACAGCCTGAACAAACGGATCCAGCTGTTGATAGGCGACAATAAACTCTAACAGCTTCGGGTGAACAAACAAGTTGGCCACCTAGGCACCAACCGCTCTCTGAGCTTGCCGCTTTGGCCTGTAGCTCACTAGATCCTCCAACATGTTCCACTCCTTGACCATCAAGCTCGCCATCACGTGCGTACGCCGACTCAGGGCATCGGCGACCACGTTGACCTTGCTAGGATGGTAGGACTGGCTGAAATCATAGTCCTTCAAATACTCCACCCAACGGCACTACCTTAGGTTGAGGTCCCTCTGCGTGAAGATATACTTCAGGCTCTGATGATCGGTAAAGACCTCAAATTGCTCCCCATAGAGATAGTGTTGCCAAAGCTTAAGAGCGAACATTACGGCAACCATCTCCAAATCGTGGGTCGGATAGTTCTTCTCATGATCCCTCAACTGGCACGAAGCATATGTGATGGCATTGCCATGCTGCATCAGAACACACCCTAACCCAACACCGCTGGCGTCACTATACACAGTGGAGCCACCACTTCTAGAAGGCAGAGTCAACATAGGGCAAAAACTAGACGAAACTTCAGCTCTTGGAATCTCGCCTCGCAATTCTGGTCCTAGCAAAAAGGAACACCCTTCCTGGTCAACTCTGTCAAAGGCACGGCTATGGAGGAGAAATCCCTGATAAACCTCCGATAATAGCCCAGTAGACCCAAGAAACTCTTGATCTTTAACACAGTCCTAGGTCGCTCCTAATTACTCACCGCCTCCACTTTGGCAGGATCCACTCTGATGCCATCTCCAGAAATCAAATGGCCAAGGAACATGACTTCGCTCAGCCATAACTCACACTTGGAGAATTTGGCGTACAGCTGATGATGCCTCAGAGTATCCAAAACTGCCCTCAGGTGCAAGGCATGAGTCTCAACATCAGGAGATTAGAGCAGCACGTCATCAACAAAAACCACAACGAACTGGTCTAGAAAAGGGCTGAAAATCCTATTCATCAGATCCATGAACGCAGTCGGTGTATTAGTCAAGCCGAAAGGCATGACCGTGAACTTGTAATACCCGTACCGCGTCCGGAAAGCAGTCTTCTGAATGTCTGGGTCTCAGATTTTCAACTAGTGATACCCTAACCTCAGATCAATCTTCGAGAACACCGATGCAGACTGCTACTAGTCGAACAGGTCATCAATGTGGAGCAAGGGGTACATGTTCTTCACCATAATCTGGTTCAACATCCGATAATCTATACACAGTCGTAGTGAACCATCCTTCTTGCGGACGAACAAGACAGGCGCTGCCCACAGCCCTCTGCTTCGCTCCCTCGATCTCTCTCTCTCTCTGTCAGCGCACACGTGATAGAAGAACTGGAGAAATAGGGGACACGAGTGGAAAGGAGGAGGGGAAAAGAGAAGGAAGGAGAAGGAAGAGTGGGGAGGAAGAGAAAGAAGGTGGAGGAGGAGGAGGGATGCGTCGCCGAGGAGGAAGGGAAAGGAAGAAGAAGGAAGGAGAAGACGGCGATGGCGATGGCGACGAAGGAGAGCGGTGCGGCTTATAAAGCCTGCGCCAGCAGTAGCTGAGTACATGCCCGCTTGCACGTCTCAGCCATCGGCACACTGCATGGGCAGCCACAACCAACAGCCCACAAATGCGGGCCCCACGGGGACCCCACACTTGGGCCCCACATGGACCCACACGCATAGTGCCATAATGCATAGTGCCAACCACGCACAGGGACACGCAAATAGAAGCCAGCCCACGAGGCCCAAGCCCAAAAGCACAAAACCACACAATTGGCCTCGGAACAGTAACACCCGTCTAGGAATGAAATTCATAAAATATAAATAATTACAAAATGAATTTTACAGGTATTACAAGCTGCCACCACCATTTTCCACCTCCATCTTCTTCTCCAAGGCATCTATTGAAGGGGCTCTCGAGTGGAATGACGGCAACACCTCTTCCAACCTCGTGGAGACAAGCTTGGATGGTGTGAAGTGGCTCGCACGGACCTATGGACCGCAAAGTTGCTCATTTCAAGAGAGGATTTCGTGTGTTGGAGGTTGTTGAAGGAGTGTTTGCATTGAAACCGACTTCTTCCAAGAATTAGCTGCGGAGAAGAGTGGAGATCTACCCATAAAACTTACGTTTATTTCTATTTTTACTTATTTTGTTATAGAAAACATGAGATCTGCCTTTGTTCTCTCAAAAAATATGTGTTTCTATCATGTTCTTGTATGTTTAGGTAGGCTTTGTAGTGAATTAAAATTTTTAGTAGCATTTTCCAATACTTCCTTGCTGTAATCCTTTTATATTTCATGTATCAATGATAGGTCTATTGTGTTTTTCATAGATTTTTATAGAAATGAAAAGATAGATTGGATTTCATGAAGGGTTGTTGGGGTTAAACACTTGAAATTCGTTTTCAGCATTGTTCTAGGTTGTTCAAGACATTTTCTGCATCAAGTTTGTGATAAAACTTCGATTTCAGAAGTAATTTAAGTTGTATTTCAATAGCATATTAAAGTTTTGAGTTGTATTGCATTACAAAAAATTATTGGTGAATTGATTTGTGGTGAAACATCTTTGAAAAGTATAGCATATTTCATCCCGTCCTGCTTGAAAATCACTAGTTGTTACTGCTGTATGCTGTCATATATGATTTCTTAAATATACTTATTGATGTATGGATGTGAAGATACATGTCTTAACTTTAATTCAAAGAAGATTCCATGAATTTTGGTGACTTATAACAGAAGATATTGAATTTTGAAGTTAGAGTATCATTACAGTTTTTCTGTTGAACAGTTTTGCATAGGTGTTCTGTTTGGAAATTCTACTATAGTTATGTTTTCTGAATCAACCTTTACGTATTTTTATCATTTAGTATACTCTTATACCTTTCTTTTGAGACCAAGTACGTGCGATTTGGAGTTGTGAAGAATAAGATCTCAAATTTATAATTCAAGTGATAAGTGTAGATTCTGAATTGTGTTACAATTACTTTATGAGCACCAAAACAGATGTAAAAATCTCGGGATCCTAGGGTTTGTCTTCCTTGCTTCTAGTAACATCCAAGGGTTTTGACGACAAGGGGATTGAAGGGTTCCGGTGACTAGGGGAAGAGGACTGAAGGGCTACGACTGAGGGGTTCTAGAGGTGGGCCAGAAGCTCATTGCTTGCCCTTGTCTTCCTTTCTTCCGGGAACGTCAATCTTATCCTAGGGTTTCTGAGTGGAGGTGGTGTAGGAGACTCTAGCTATGGTTATGGTGGTGCAAGAATACTCAACTCGGGCTTGATTCTCTGTGCAACCTCGTCACTCAAAGGATTATCCTTTTGTTTTCTTCTTTCTTACAATCGGCTTCCTGGGGGATTCTTGGCTAGGGTTTGGGTTTCACATGTAGTTTGCCAATTTGGCGTTGGTATATATTCCCCGATTTTTTCACAACCGAGTGGTAGAAATAGTTCAAGGAGATCTTTTGCCGACATAGTGGGTAATCATGCAGCAACAGACGATATTCTATTCCGTGAGCTTTCAACAAAGAATGGATGCCAGACGATGATACTGTGTAACCCCCCGATCCAAGGCGTGCTACTAAATCATAGTATCATAAGCATAATTACACTAATTACAGAAACATTAAATAATTGTAATTAAGGCTCACCTTTAGGATCTCAATGTGCGGCTAGAAGCTCCAACTCCTACATCGGAACTCTGCTGCACGCGGTCTGCACCTGAAAACCAACAAGCACGCGTGAGTGACATCTAAGTCACCCATCATGTGCCCCAAACACACAAACCACAATATTTCTGAAAAACTATAAAACTCATTTCCTTGATTTTCAAAACTTGGTTTTCTTTTGAAAATCCTCTTTTCTCTTTTTATTGGAAATCACTTGAGAATTCAATCCCAAATTAATGTTCTTTTCAAAAGCCATGTTTCTTTTCTTTCCTCAAAACATTTGGAAACTCATTCCAAAACCACATTCCCTTTCAAAAACACACCTTTGCATTTTCTTTCAAAACCTTTGGAAATCATTTTCCAAGACATATCTTTTTCATTACTTGGGATTTCTTCCCAAAATCACACTTTCAAATCCACATTTCTGACCAAATCCAACCTAAAACACAATGCCTCTCGGGCTCAAACCAAATCATAAATACAGGCTGGTAACTGGTAAAACATCATCAATAATCCATTTCAGGATTTTAGGACTATTTCATAGGACCAATCCAGACCAAATCACATTTCTTTTTCTTTATTCATTTCTACTTCTCTTTACTGTGTTACCTTGATCAGGGGTAACCAGGTGCACAAGCAGTAAGCGAGGACATCCTTTCCCTTACCTTCCTACACTGCCACAGTGATATTCCCCATGCGGGATGTCACCGCCCTGGCCAACCGGCCTCATTTCCTTTTTCATATCTGCACAGGGATACGTCTTTATCTGATGCCCCATCGGTGACCCAAACAACTAGGTCCAATGACCCAGGCTCAGCCTACACCGTCGATGACCCAAACAACTAGGTCCAATGACCCAGGCGCAGCCTACACCGTCACGAGCTTGGTGACCCGAACAACTAGGTAAAATGACCCAGGCTTAGCCTACACCATCGATGACCCGAACAACTAGGCTCAGCCTACACCATCTCAAGCTCGGCAACTACAGTCGTGTCTGGCAACTGGTTCATTGGAGTCTCATACTCCTACCACGTTGTTGACACCAACCCCCGTGGTCTCTTAACACATTATTAGTGTTTCAATTCAAAACTCTTTAAACTTTTCTTTTCAAAACCATTTTCCATTTCGTTCTTTCCAATGGAGGAATCTGTCTCCTAGCAACACTTAACCCTTCACTAGGGTCTCAACTCAAGTCATGAAAACTATGCTTAAAATCATAAATAGGGTCAAAAACCAAAATCACACAAAATCATCCTTTTTATTCATGTATGGGGTCAAGACCCAAAACCATGCCCAAATTTATTTATTTGGGTTCCACATTCCTCCATGTCATTACAAAGGAAAAACATCACTCACATATGCTCAACATACCTTTAAAACCATTTACCTTTCATTTAAATTCATGTTTATGCATATCAAGGTCAAGGCAAAAACGGTAGACTGAATCTCCTGTTCGGTATACTGAAGTTCCCTATTTCGGTATACCGAACATTTTAGGTATACCGAAACCCCTTGTTTCTGTCGACTGGAGGATTTCGATCTACCGAAAACCGAGACTTGGCTTAATCTGCTAGGATTTCGGCATACCGAATAAATTCTGTATATCGAATTCCTCGCAGATAATGCACACCCTTGTTTCACATGGTGAAAGTCACCCAAAGTGGGAGTCCTGGTCGGACCCCACAAACACCCATCATAAATCATCAATAAATCATAGGGGTTAGACTCTTGAGTCTACTTTAAAACCCCTCAATCCAATCATGATTTCACTAACCATACAAGGAGATATAAATTCTCAAAGGAAACATGCTCAAAGTTAAACCTTAAAACATTTAAGGCATTATCTACCAAAAACTCACGAAATTCACACAATCTAGCATGATCCCTACACATTCACATCATTAATCACATTTCCATCATTTCTACTATTTTCCTACGATTTTTCATGCATTTTCCATCATTATTCCCAAAGGAAGCAATAACGAGAGAAGGGAGGGATCGCGTACCTCTCCGGCGGCACACGCAACTCCGGCGAGTTCACCACACCCCGGCGACGCCTCGGCGAAGCTCCAGTGAACCTCAGCCTCCAATGGAAGCACCCACACGCAGACCCTTCTCCTCTCAGCTCGCGTGCCCCAACTCTCTCTCCTCTTCCTTTCCTTTCTCGCCGCGCTCCTCCTCTTCCCACTCCTGCCTCCTTCTCTTTATCTCTGCCACCACTCGCTTGGCACTCGCCATCCATCCCGTCGGAAGAGACGGGGAGGCAAGGGCCTCCATCACTGGTGGCATGGGTGTGGAAGAAGAGGAAGAAGAAGACGGGAAAAAGGGTGGAAGGCATGGCTCGTGAGAGAGAGAAAAAGGGAAGGAGAAAAAGATGGAGAGAGAATGAAGAAAAGACAGGCATGTGCATCCTCAAATCAGACTCCAAATTGGTCCCAGATCACAAACAGGTGCACAAAAAGCCAACCACAAGCTCACACATCTAAGAAATAACAAATTATCCATTAATAAACCATTTAAGCAATATCACAATCAATTACATGGTTTATAATTAAAATAGATAATCAAGCTCATATGTCACATCCTACCCCCTTAAAAGAATTTTGTCTTCGAAATTCAGCTCTAGTAAAACAAGTAGGGGTACTGTCTCTAGATGTCCACCTCGTGCTCCCAGGTAGCCTCCTCTGTACCATGATGTTGCCACTGAACTAACACCAATGGAATCACTATATTCCTGAGGACTTGCTCCTTCCTATCCAATATCTGAACTGTATTATCAACCATAGACATGTCCTCCCGCAGCTCCTCTGGCTGCACTGATATCACCTGGGACACATCGGCCAAACACTTCCTCAACATAGACACATGGAAGGTGTTGTGTACACCCTCCAACTCTAGAGGCATATCTAGTCAACATGCTACCTCACCAACCCTCTTGGTAATCTGGTACGATCCAATATACTTTGGGCTCAACTTGCCTCTCTTATCGAACTACATCACACCCTTGGTTGGTGTAGACACCCCAATTTTTTTATTTTGTAGGATGGAGATGTGGTGGCTGAGCTTAAACCCTCATTAGGCCTATTTGACTTCATGGAAGCCCATTTGGGCCCACCTAAACCCATTTGGGCCCATGGAGGCCCATGAAGCCCACATGGCCCTCAATGGCTCAACCTACATTTCCTCCCATTTGATTTCCCAAAGTTAAACCTATTTCAACCAAAATTAAACCCAAAATCCTCCTTCATTTACCTAAGTTTTTCCTACCTAAAATAATCAAAATTTTCACATTTTTCCTCCTTACCCACTAAACCCATTTTCTCTCCACCAAGCCTCACAAAATCAGCCTAAATCCACCTCCTTATTGAGCTCACCATCTAACTGTCGATCCAGCCAACAAGTTAGAGCACCCTCAGCCGTCGTATGGCTCACAGGAGAGGCCAGGATCGTCGGCCATCTCTGTCGGCGGGCAAGGGAGCAAACCGAAGTGCGTGGGGGACAGCTGTTGGCTGTCTACTGAGCTAGCGTAACGACGGTCGGAGGTTGTTGTCGTTCTGCTGGGTGTCACGCGCTGAATTTGTTGCAGGTTGTTGGGTTCTGATGGCCTATATAAGGAGGCAGCCAACAATTCAGGATTGAGTATTTTTCCACACGAAAGAGGATTCAGAACTTTTCCACCACACGAGAAGGAGAGCAAAAAGAATTCTGAGAGAGCAGAGAGCGAGAGGAAGTATCCAGAGCTTGAGGAGCAACTCAGAGCTCCGACGGACTGTCTCCAGCCAGGTACACTCTCTGAGCTCCTCCAGTCCTAATTTGTAGCTCCCTAGGTTTCTCTCTCTCTTCCTGGTGCAATCCCAGGGTATCCAGAGTGATCCCCTGATCGGAGAAGCTCCTCCATGCCCCGCCGTCACCGTTTTCCGGCAATAGAGGTGGGGGGCAATCCAGGACGTTTCCTGGACCCCAGAGTCTCCTGTCCTCCTTCCTTGGCCTCCCTCGAGCTCTCCAAACCCTTGGAACACCACTCCGATGCCCCAAAGAGCCACGCAATGATCGCTGGAGAACCCCACCCATAGCCACCGTCGTCGGAGAAGAAGGCCCCTGCTTGAGCCTAACAGTCGCTCCGAGCCTCGCCGCAATGATCCAGCCCCACAGGAGCCTTCCTCTGACCTCGCTCAATCCTCCGGAGTCATCAAGAGTCGCCCTCAATCACCGGATAGCTCCCACAGCTAGGCTCGTTGGAGTATGCAAACGTCAACGACAAGCGGAGTCTGGGATGTGCAAGGAGGCATGGACCTAGCCCCTGGATGAAGGAAATACCCCTCGACTCTTCCTCAACCCTCCGGAGGCCCCAAGACGCAGCGCCACCGCCTTGAGCTCCTCTAGCAGCCGTGGATCCGTCACCGGAGCACCTCGATGGCGAGGTAGGTGGAAAGGTTGTTCCAGCGGCTGGATCACCCATCCAGTCCGTTGGATGTCTTCCTCTTTTCTCCCTCTTGCTTCCCGTGGAGTCTGATCTTGGATCGGACCACGGGAAGGCTTTGTTTGCCCCACTCCAACGGTCGGCGGCGACGAGCTCGTTCGCCGACGACCGTCGTTCCTTTTTTCTTTTTAAAAAACATTTAAAACATTTTATTTGAATAAAATCTGGAGTTTATGTTTTTCTTGCAAATAGGTCCTTCTAGAATTACTTTTAGGTCCTTTTCATGCATCTAGGTCCATCTATCATTTTTCTAAAATGTTTCGAATAATGTTTTAACTGAAAATATTACATTTTTTACCCTGAACATTTAAAATAATGTTTTCTGAGTTTAAAACTTTAATAAAAGCCCCTAGAGTCTTTGAAACATATTTTCTTTCAGACATTTTGCTAGGACCTTGTACTTTCTTAAAAACTTCCTAGAAGTTCATTTTTTTCTGTGAAATTTGCATAAAGGACCCTAAGCTTTCTCAAAATTATTCTGCCAGTTCATTTCTACAGTAAAATTGCATATAAGCCCTTGTACTTTCATACATGTTTAAGATTGCTCAATTTTGTTGGTTTATTTGCATTTAAGACCTTGCATATTTTAAAAACTCTCTGGATAGTTGTTTTTCATGGTTTAATTGCATGTTAGCCCTCATACTTCTCTGAAACTTTTCTAGAAGCCTGTTTTCATTAGACAAATTGCATTTATGCCCCTGTGTTTTACAGAAAACTTCCAGAAGGCTTATTTTGCTGTGAAAATTGCATAAAACTCCCTGAATTTGTTTTAAAACATTCCAAAAGCTTGTTTTCATGGTTTAATTGCATTTTAACCCTCTATTTTTACTGAATTTCTTATGAATGCTTTGTTTGCTGTGTTTTTTGCAGTTTAGCCCCTGTGCTTCATTTATTTTACTCTGATTGCCTGTTTTTAGGGGTAAAATGACCTTTTTGCCCCTGAAACTTCCTACATCATTTCTAAGACACTATTTCTTTGCTTTTTACCCTGATTTTATGTTGAATTGATTTGCATTGCATGTATTAGTGGTAAAATTGCATTCTGACCCCTAGAGAACTTCATTTGCACTGGGAGAGCACATTCGACCCTAGATTCTTCATACATGCATGGAATGTGTTTTCCTATGTATTTCTCGATGATTTGGGCTTCTGAACTTCAGTTTTCCTTGGATTTGGGCTTTTTGCACAAAACCCCATAGACTTCTTGAGATTTGTACTCACACTTGCATTTTGCATACTTTTCACATCTTTTCTTCCTTGCTCGGTGCACGCTTTTCTAGCTTTGTTCTGAGCTTAGTCTTCTCCTCATTTTCCAAGTTTTCCTCGATTTTTCGTGGTTTCCACTTGTTTTGGTTTTCCAGCGCCCGAGGGTGTATAGTAAAAGGCTTACAAAGCCGACATGGTCCCGAAACAAGGATTATTTTCCCTTTTTTGATTTTCTCGGATTTATCCTAATTTCCACTGTTTTGCGAGATGCTTTCCGAGAATTTCAGGATTTTCACAATTTTCCTCATCGCCCAAGGGCGTACAGTAAAGCGGCATTAAGAATGCCTACATTTGACCTTCAGATTATCTTTTTCCTTTGATTTCACTTCTTCTTGATTTGGCATGCTTTCAGTCATCTTCATGCATGAGCATATAGAATAAGCAAGCATACATTTAGCAGACCATAGACAGTAGGAAGCCTAGAAAGACCAATTTTTCTCGGGCGTATGGAGGTGCCTAACCCCTTCCCCATGCGTAACCAGAATCCTTACCCTTTCTCTGGCCCACATTCATCTTGCATTATCCATTAGGCACAGATCACACATGCATTCTGCATTTTGTTTTGTTTCGTGATTTTCTTGTGTTTGTTTTGGTTTTCCTCGTC
>JAMKQA010005887.1:0-14450 GCA_024699735.1 Posidonia australis | reverse complement strand
ACGGATCACACATGCATCATTGCATCTTGCCTTTTTTGGTGTTTTCTTGGTTTTCCTTGTCTTTCCATTAAAAGACTAGGTGGCGACTCCTTTCCTTACCCTTTTGTTTTCCCTTTGGTGTTTCCGAGTCTTGTCTCTTCCTCCGATTCACCATTTTCGCCGTGACTGTATCGGACCTCCTAGTGTGTTTTTGCACACCGGAGTCAGGTTTTGGTGAACCACGCCTAGGGGTTCCACCGGCATGGTCACACCTGTATTCCGACAATGACTCGGTTCACTCTTGGGGGTTCTGAGCCATTGACCATACACCAGAAACAACTCGGTTTACTCTTGGCGATTGCGAGCCGCTGCCTATACACCGGTAACAACTCGATTCACTCTCGGAGGTTCCAAGCTGTTGCCCGTACACCTGCAATGACTCAGTTAACTCCTGCTATTCCGAGCCGCTGCCTATACACCGGCAACGACCCAGTTCACTTTAGGTGGTTCCAAGCCATTGCATTTACACTGGCAACAACACTGTTCACTATTGGTGGTTTTGAGCCATTGATTGTACACTGAAAATGACTGGGTTCACTCTTGTCAATTCCTAGCTGCTGCTCGTACACCAGCAACGACTTGGTTCACTATTGGTGGTTCCATGCCCATGTCGATACACTGGTGTGACCATGCTGGTGGAACCCTGCACGGCTCTCCCCTACCGGGTGCGTGGAAGCACTCGAGGAGACCCGATATGGTCACGACGAAGATGGTGAATCCGGAGAAGAATACTAGACTCGGAGACACCAAGAGAAGATAAGAAAGGATAAGGAAAGGAGTCGCCATCTAGTATTTTAATGGAAATACGAGGAAAACCATGCACATAAGAAAAACAAGAAGCAAACAAGATGCAGAAAACATGTGTGCTCCGTGCCTAATGGATGTAATGCACAAATGAATGCAGGCAAGAGAAAGGGTAAGGATTCTGGTTACACATGGGGAAGGGATTAGGCACCCCCATGCGTTCAAGAAACTCAGTCTTTCTAGGTTTCCTACTTGTCAATGATCTATTGGGTGTGTGCTTGCTCATTCTAAAAGCGTAGGCTAAAGATGACTGAAAACATGCCAAATCAAAGAGAAAAATCAAATAAAGGGAAAAAGTTAATCTGAGGGTAAAATGTAGGCATTGAGAATGCCGCTTTACTGTACTCCCTTGGGCGATGAGGAAAATCGTGAAAATCAAGAAATTATCGGAAAGCGTCTCACGAATCAGCGGAAATTGGGATAAATCTGAGAAAATCAAAATGGGAAAATAATCCTCATTTGGGACAATGTCGGCTTTGATAAGTCTTTTACTGTACGCCCTCAGGTGATGGAAAGCCACATCAACTCTAAAGATGCGAAAATCGGAAAGAAACTGAGAGATAGTGAGAAAACCAAGCTCGAAAAGAGATGGAAAAGCATGCGCAATGTAAAGAAGAAAAGGCAAGAAAATTGCATTAAAAAGTGCAACAAAATGTGTAAAATGCATGTGTGAGTGTAAAAATACGAATTCTAGGGGCCTTTGTGCAAAAAAACCCTAATTCTGAATAAAAACTTAAATTCTGAAGCCCAAATCATCAAAAATACATAGGAAAACACATTCTATGCAATTATGAAGAAATCTGAGGTCAAATGTGCAAATATGTGCATTTCTGGTCAAATTCAAGGTTCATAAGGGTTAAAATGCAATTTTGCCACTAAAACATTCATTTAATGCAATTTAGTGGAAATTCAGGGTAAAATATGCAAGAAAAAGGATCCATAAGGTTTTAGGGGCAAAACAGTAAATTTAGCCTAGAAAACTGGCATTCAGTGTGAAATTTATAAAGTGTGGGGGCTAAAATGCATTTTAACCAGAAAAACAATGCATTTAGAAGAGTTTCTATGAAGTTCAGGGGTTTAAATGCAATTTATTCAGCAAAATATGCATTCAGAATGATTTAAGAGAAGTTCAGGGGCTAAAATGCAAATTAACCAAAGAAAAAATGCATTCTGTGTTATTTTAATGAGGTTCAGGGGTTTTTAGGCTATTTAACCAGCAAAATATGTATTCAGAAAGGTTTCAGAGATGTTTAGGGTCTTAAATGCAAAGACATTGGATTAATATGCATAGAAAAGATACTCTAGGGATTTTTGTTAAGCTTTTAAACATAGGAAACATTATTTTGAATACTCAGGGGGCATAATGCAATATTTTCAGTTAAAACTTTATTCAAACGATTTATGAAAAATGATTCAGGACCTAAATGTAAGAAAATGATCTATTTGCAATACAAAAAGGATCTAAATGTAACAGATGAAAAGTTTTAGAATTTTATTAAAAAAAAAAATGTTTTTTAATTTTTTAAAAGATAATGACAACGGCGGCTGTTGGTGATGAAGCTCCGCCGTCGAAGACCACTAGAGAGGCAATCAGAGGCTTTCTCGTGGTCTGATCTCACTGATCTGAGATCAGACCCCATGGAAAGCAAGAAGAAGAAGAGGGGAGAAGATCCAACGGCTTGGATCAAGGTTCCAATGGTGGGAGTGGGCCTCCCATCTACCTCGCCGTCGAGGCACACCGGCGACGGTGTCGGGGAAGAAGGGAGACTACTGGAGCTACGGTGCGGCGATCTGAAGGTCATAGAGGCTTTAGGGCATCGAGAGGAGCCTTTTTCTTCTTCCAGAAGCAAGTATGGTGGATGATGACGTGGAGGGGAGCTCCACTTGCCGTTGACATCTTTTCCTCTGGCGAGCGAGGTCACGGGCATTTTCCAGAGATCGTGGGGTGGATCTAAAGCCTCTGGAGTACTGGGGGCATGCCATGGAAGCTTTCTGGAGGCTCGGAGCGACGTGGAGTAGCTGAAGGCGTGTGTTCCAATTCTGGCTCCGATCATCTTCTCCGGCGACGGCGGAATGTCGCGATTCCGGCAATCCTCTAGTGGAGACCTCTGCAATGATCAGAATGGGAATTGGAGGGTTGGAAAAGCAAGAGGTAGGCTAGGAGAGGTAGACCTAGAGTTCTAGGACATAGGACAAGCCGTGGACCAACACCCCACCTATATCATCGAAAAACGGCGACGGCGAGATCTAAGGAGAGATTCTGACCAGAGGAGGCCTCTAGCTTGATTGGAAACGATCCAGAAAGACTAAGGAATCTCTAGGAAACTGAATTCGAAGCTAAATGATGTTGGAGGAGGGCATACCTGGCCTGACGATGTGCGTCTCCTCCGTAGCTCATCGGAAGTGGCCTGAATTCTCCACTTCTCACCTCTACGAGCCCCTCTCTCTTTCTGGAATTCTCCCTCGCTTTGGAATTCTCTGTTTTTCTCTCACAAAAAGACCTCCAAACCTCTACCTCTACTTCTCCTTTTATAGGTGGAAAACCTCCGGCGACCCACTGTAACAACCCACTCACTCTCTAACAGAACTAAAAGCTTAACTAACTAACTACCTCACTAACGAACTAACCACTCCCCTATCGGACTAACAACCCCAACTACTATCTCCTATCTCGCCGACAAGGATCATCAGCAGCTCCTGTTCATCCAGTGGCTCTGGTTCATGGAGAGCTCAAGGTCGAGATGGGTTGTTGGGTTGGAAAAGAAGAAAATGGGCTGAATTGTTGCATTGTGGGCCTAATGGGCCTAATTAGGCCTGATGGACCTAAGTAGGCTTCGATGGGCCTAAATGGGCCTAAGTGGGCCTAATTGGGCTTAATGGGCCTCAGGTGAATTGCTTGGGCTCACTGGAATTAAATGGGCCTTTATGGGCTTTGGTGGGCCTTGATGAGCTTAATGGGCCTAAGTAGGCCTTAGGGGGCCTAGGTGGGCCTTCATGGGCTTTGTTGTCCTATATGGGCTTTTATGGGCCTAATGGGCTTTGCGCATGTTCAGTGCGGCAGCATGGTGCGCCTATCTGGTGCACCAGTGAAGTGCGCCTGTCTGGTGCGCCATACAGGTGCACTAGAGAGGTGCGCTTGCATGGCCCCAGATCATGGCTCTGACCATTTACTGTTAGGTTTGGTGTTCTCTGTCTTTGGGACTAAACCAGGGTTTGAGTTCATTTGTGATTAAAGGCCCAGCTACCATAATTCCAGCCTGTAGACCTGCAAAACTGGGGTGTCTATAGATGCCCCTCCCTGAGCGAGGTCGGAGGACGAGCGAGACAGAGACCGATGCTCAGGGTTGACAAAGACACCCCACCTGAAGCCACAAAAAAGAGTTAGTTACTGACAACCAACTTCTAGTCAGTGATTGCACCAGAAGTCATGTCGCCATAGTCGAAGCTAAATAGAGAAACTAATGGAAATGACAAGTTGACATGTTGACGACCAACCAGCTCCTAAAAGACATGATAGGTTATCACACTTGTCGAAAAAGCACCAGACAAGACTCACGGTGCTTGCCGACCAAAAATTGACTGGTAACGGAAGTCATCCGGGTAGTTCGGGCTACCAGCCCAAAGGATTGATGGAATAAGGAGAGTGGGGAATTCATCAAGCATCCTAAGGATTTCCTGGGTAGTTTAGGATACCAGCTCAGGAGAAGGGAAGAAATAAGGAGAGTGGAGAATCCATCGAGCATCACAGGGATTGCCTGGGTAGTTCGGGATACCAGCCCAAAGGAAGGAGGCAAACAGTTTGCTTTGATTCCGTCCATTAGGAGCGGCACTCAAAACAAAAAGAGGGGCACTATGGTTCGTCCAGATGGACTGACCCAGGGATGGAACTAGGGAAAGGAATTCGAAGGCGAATGGGTTCCACAGTTCGTCTGTCCGGATCGAACCAGGGAAAGGAACATCTAGACTCCGTCCGATAGTCTAGAAGAAAGGACAAGAGATGCCATGAATCCGTCCGTCTGGATAAGAATTCGAAGGCGAAAGGGTTCCGAGGTTCGTCCGTCCTGATTGAACCAGGGAAAGGAACATCTAGACTCCATCCAGTAGTCTAGAAAAGAAAAGGAGATGCTTGAATCTGTCTGTCCAGATAGGAATTCGAAGGCGAAAGGGTTCCGAGGTTCGTCTATCTGGATCGAACAAGGGAAAGGAACATCTAGACTCCATCTGGTAGTCTAGATGAAAGAAAAGGAGATGCCTTGAATCTGTCCGTCCAGATAGGAATTCGAAGGCGAAAGCATTTTGACGTTCGTCCATCCGGATAGATCCAGGGAAAGGAACATCTAGACTCCGTTCGGTAGTCTAGAAGAAAGAAAATGAGATGCCTTGAATCTGTCTGTTCGGATAGGAATTCGAAAGCCAAAAGGGTTCTGAGGTTTGTCCGTCTGAATCGAACTAGGGAAATGAACATCTAGACTCCGTCCGGTAGTCTAGAAAAAAGAAAAGGAGATGCCTAGAATACGTCCATCAAAATAGGAATTCGAAGGCGAAAGCATTTTGAGGTTCGTCCATCCGGATAGATCCAGGGAAAGGAACATCTAGACTCCGTTCGGTAGTCTAGAGGAAAGAAAATGAGATGCCTTGAATCCATCCATTCAGATAGGAATTCGAAGGCGAAAAGGTTCCGAGGTTTGTCCATCCAGATCGAACCAGGGAAAGGAACATCTAGACTCCGTCCGGTAGTCTAGAAGAAAGAAACGGAGATGCCTAGAATCCGTCCATCCAAATAGGAATTCGAAGGCGAAAGGGTTCCGAGGTTCGTCCGTCCGGATTGAACCAGGGAAAGGAACATCTAGACTCCGTCCAGTAGTCTAGAAAAGAAAAGGAGATGCCTTGAATCCGTCTGTCTAGATAGGACCTCAAAGGCGAGAGGGGTGCCATGACTCTGTCCATTCAGATAGGACCTCAAAGTCGAGAGAGGTGCCTTGATTCCGTCTGTTCGGATAGGACCTCAAAGGCGAGAGGAGATGCCTTGAATCCATCCGTTCGGATAGGACCTCAAAGGCGAGAGGGGTGCCTTGATTTCGTTCATTCGGATAGGACCTCAAAGGCGAGAGGGGTGTTCTCCCCTATCTGGCACTAAAGCAGTGAAGACTTCATTCGTCCAAGTCTAGGCAATAAAACGAGATACTCGACTATTGTTTGGGTGGTCTCCAGCGCCAAGCCGACAAGCAGAGGTAAGTAGAATCCTGCACCAGTCATGCGTGTGTTGTTGCGATGGCGGTTTCGGTTCCACATCAACCATAATCAACCAAACACACTGGCCAGAAATGTTTTAATGAATTTTATTATCAGTGTCAATGGAATGATTACATGTATTTCAATTAGCAAAGAACCAGTAACATGACAAGAATGGTAAGAATCTGCATCATCTCTGGATCATTTGGGCCCAAGGCTTTGGCATAGAGCGTACGGCTCGAGGCGGCGCTTCAGATTGGCCAGGTCTCTTCGACTTCGGCTTCATAATCTACTGTGCAACTCTTCCCTTCTATGACAGTAAGATCCCTCGATCGTACGGAGCCACTGAGCAGACGAGATAGCTCCTTAGTCATAGTGTAGGATCCCAGGGGGTATTCTTGGAACCGCGCTAGCATTTTCCCTTGGACAAAAGAATCCTGCTGGTAATCGAACTGTCGCATCACACGGATTGGGTGGTATTCCAATCCACCAGTCAACCATGGCAGGATGATAAGCCACATGTCAACTGTGTTGAAGAAGGCCTCAAAATTATGAGAAGCCGAAGGAATAATGCGCCAGATGATTTTCTGTTCTGTCAAGCTTTCTAAACGCTCGTACTCCTTCTGAACTGAGGTGAGCATGCGCGCATGGCCACTTTGACAGTAGGATTCGAAGGCTGATCGTTGCGGGCGTAAGAATTCTACACCTAGATGTGCAGCCAACCGTACATTTACAAAAGCTCCATAGCCATAAAAGTGTCGACAGCGGCGTAGTGATCGTTCCAGAGCCCAGTAAGTCTCTGCCAAGATGACTAGGGCTAGATCTATCTGTCGGGTGACAACCACCAAAGCAATATCAGCAACTTCAATGTTTACAACCATCTGGCCATGGCTGAAAATCAACTCTCCCAGGAAGCGGACAACAATGCCTTTCAACCAAAGCTCGTCACCTAGGGAGACGTGCATTCTGACTACTTTGTCAAAGTAGGCTAGCTGCAGCATAGGAAAATGTTCGTCTGAACAGATGAGCTGACGACCACAATCACTAGTTGATAGGCCAGTTAGCTCACTCAAGACAGAAGAATACCCGTCGCGTTGCATAAAGACGGTGGGTCCCAGGAACTTCTGTAGACAACATATTCTGTGGACCTCTTCCAAGCTTGGAGTCAGTTCGATTCTCCCAAAGCGGAAAACATGATGAGTCGATTTCCAAAATCGGGCTGTTGCACACAGAAAGTATCAGGAAACCTCCACCTTTGCGATATCCCAGAAGCTTTGAAGAGATTCCCCAAATCCGCAGCTTATCACGATCGCTTTCAGTCAACTGCCTGATCAATGCTTGGAGCACTTCTGAGTAGTGTGTGGGCACAACCATCGTAGGGAAAACCATGATCTGTAAGGTACTTCAGCTTTTCTTGGCTCGAGACTCCTCAGAAAGGTCAAACGATCTCCTACAGGACATGCTCAAAACACTATTTTAGAGACAGATCTTAATTTTGCTTCATCCAACAGTACTTAGTAAAATCAAAGCAGATAGATAAATGATACAGCGCAATGGTCTTGTAAGAGCCAAAGAGACTGGCCTAAAGTTGTAAACTACAGCTGACTGGACAGACTAAATCTTGCGCACAACATTGAGGGAAAACCCTGGTTTCAATTGGTTCTGACCAGGCACCCAAGTAATGAGATGTGGCCATTAAACTTGGAAGATCAGGATTATCTGATGATTGCACCCCCAGTAGATTACCGGGGCCCTTGACCAACAGAGTAGCTAACATTCCCCTGGTCGAGTGTTGGCTCAAAGCATCTAACCATGGGACAGCTGTCATGCCCCTGGCTCGACATGGATGACTCTTGACCAAATAGAGCAGCTTACATGCCCCTAGTCGAGTACTGGCTCAGTGTGTCTAACCATAGGACAACTGACATGCCCCTGGCCTGACATAAATGGTCCTAACCGACGAGAGCAGCTTACATGCCCCTGGTTTAGGTGATGTCCTCTTGATTCTCTTGAACTGAAAGTCGTTGTCACATCCTAGCCAAGAGAACCAAGCGATACTCTGTGACATTTTTAGGATGATATTTGCAAAAAGAAGATGCATGCATGCTAAATGATTTGTGGGATCTTATTAGTGCCATCAGCATTGGGATGCTTACAACCAAGTACAAGGGAACGGCAACCCCAGAACTCACTAGACTCTATCCAAGCCCCTAGTTTCTTTTTTTTTTTGGTGGCTCTCTGGAAACGGGTCACTATGTCTAGGGCTCCGTTCCAAACCCCACTAGACCATACCCCTACTTTTTTATTTTATTCATTCTTTATTCTTTTCCCCTCATAGGCATGTCGGTTCACCCTATCCCTAGCTTGGAGGTAATAGATACCTGGTCTATTGTGGGGAGCTAGTGCTGTTTAAAGGGTTGGCTAGGCCCTTTTCTAACTTGTCTTCCAGGTATTCACTCCAACTCCTCTCCAAGATAAATTGGAGGGATAGAGCTACCCGCCATGCCTCTCTCTTTAGGGCCGACTTCTATCTATGACTTCTGTCTTCTTATTCTTTTATGCCCTCTTTCAGATATATTTTTTTGTTTTATTTCTCGCACTCTCACTCTCGCCCCTAACATTTTATCTCCTTCTTGGAGGTGCTGGGTCCATGAGGAGCTTGGATGCTTTGCCCAATTCACAATGAAAGGTGGCTCCCTCACTCCCTAGGTTCCTGAATAGTATCTACCTGAGGAGGTGCTACACATTCCATACATTGACAAGCTTATTCCGCCTATCATCATTGGGCTAAGATCCATGCATGTGATGATGAAAACAAATGTCAGCCTATATATACGTATACTGAATGAGGGTTAGTATGTGTTGTGATGGAGAACTACATGGATATAAGAAGATCATGACTTCATGTATGCATGAAGGAAATTGTTAGTGTCGTAGAGTAAGGACACACTGTTTATGATAACTGATAGTACTTTTTCAGGTAGCATGAGTTAACTGGCTCTGACTGTTCAATGCGGTCCATGCCCTCAAGGATGACAGCCCCTCTGGATTAGACTTGTCTGACCACGAATGGTCCACGCTAGTTGGGCCTGAACTTGCCACATCTATCAAGGAGATGTATTTCTCTCAAGACCAGGTCCCCTGGCAAAAAGCTTCTTGGTCAAACCTTCTTCTGATAGGCTTTGACCATGCGCTTCTGATAGCATTATGCGTGTTGCATAGCTTGCAGTTGATGCTCGTCTATCAGGTTCAATTGAACGAGGTGGTCCTCAATCCACTTCGCCTCCTCTAGCTTTGCTTCTTTCAGGACTCTGAGCGATGGTATCTCCACTTCTATTGGTAGGACTGCCTCTATACCATACACTAGAGAATATGGAATCACTCCTGTTGAGGTCCAAATTGATGTTCTATAAGCCCACAGAGCATGTGGGAGCTTGTCATGCCAGTCCTTCTGCGTCTCTGCCATCTTTTTAAGAATCCTAGTTAAATTCTTATTGCCAAATTCTACTGCACCGTTCATCTGCGGACAGTACGAGGAGGATTTGTGATGCCTGATATGGCACTCTTGTAGGAAATCCTCATCCTCTTTGGCTGTGAAATTTATTCCATTATCAGAAATGATGGAATACGGGACCCCGTACCGGGTGATGATGTTGTTCTTGATGAACTTCTCTATCACAGAGGCGATCACTGTCTTGTAAGAAGCTGCCTCCACCCACTTTGTAAAATAATCAATTGCCACTAAGATGTACTGATGTCCATTAGATGCTGCTGGGTGGACAGCTCTAATGACGTCTATTCCCCATGTAGAGAAAGGCCAAGGTGATGACATGCTGTGAAGCTGCTGTGGTGGCACACGAATAAAATTGCCATGGACTTGACAATTATGACATATTCGCACAAACTGGCAACAATCTATCTCCATGGTTGACCAGAAATAACCTTGTAACATTATTTTATTGGCCAATAATACCCCATTCATGTGAGACCCGCATGTCCCAGCATGCACTTGCAACATAACTGTATTGGCCTCCTTTTTATGAAGACAGCGCAAAAGCATCGAATTGTAAGACCTCTTGTATAAGTGGCCCGCTCCGAGCACATATTTTGAGGCCAGTCGGACCATGGTTTTTCTGTTTGCCGCCGATGCGTTTGGATGGTGATTCCCAGTTTCCAGGTACGCTTTGATGTCATGATACCAAGGGAGCTCTAATGTGGAATCTACTTCTTCTATGCTCATGTAGTGTGTCGGTTGGTCCGTGTAGCCTACTAACACCTTTACTGTGTCATTCTCTAGTATGGATAATCAGGATGCAAGAGTGGCCAGTGCACTTGCGTAAGCATTCTTGGCCTTGTTCATAAAGGAAAAGCGTATCTCCTCAAACTTGGTCATCAGCTTCAAGAGATGATTATGGTATGGAACCAATTTCTAATCTTTGGTTCTCTAGTTGCCATTTACTTGAGAAATAACCAACATGGAATCACCATGCACATGTAATTTCTGTGCACCATGCTCTAATCCTGCCTGCAAGCCAAGAATACATGCCTCGTACTCTGCCACATTATTGGTACACACAAAGGTCAACTTTTGAGCAAGCGGGATCATCTGTCCATGCGGAGTTTCCAACACTGCACCGATACCCATGCCTCTCCTGTTAACTGTGCCATCAAAGTAGAGCTGCCACTGACCTTTATCTCGAGGGACTATTGGCTCCTCTTGTTCCATGGCGAACAATATATCCTCATCAGGAAACTGAGTCTGCAGGGGTTGGTACTCTAGCAATGGTAAGTCTGCTAAGTGATTTGCCACGGCCTGTCCCTTCATCGACTTATGAGTGACAAAGGTGATGTCAAACTAAGATAACAGCACTTGCCACTTAACACATCTACCCACCAATGTTGGCTTCTAAAACAGGTATTTCATTGGATCATGTCGACACAGTAATAGAACTGGATATGCCATCATATAGTGCCTTAAGCGTTGTGTTTCCCAGATGAGGGACAATCAAGCTTTCTCGATTGCAGTGTATTTAACTTTGCAATCATTGAACTTTCTGCTCAGATAATAAATGGCCCTCTCCTTGCGACCTGTTTCATCATGTTGACCCAGGATTGCACTAAATGAATGTTGTGTCACTAACAAGTAGAGCAACAGAGGACGCCCTGGTGTCGGAGGAACTAAGACTGGTGGTCTTGCCAAGAGTTTCTTGATTTTGTCAAGTGCTTCTTGGCACTCCTCACTCCAGTGGATCTATGCGTTCTTCCTCAGGAGCTTGAAAATTGGCCTGCAAATTGGTGTCAATTGAGCGATGAATCAGCTGATATACTACAACCGCCTCAGCAACCCTCGGACTTCTTTCTCTGTCGTGGGGCGAGGCATCTCAATGATGGCTTTAGCCTTGCTCGGATCTACCTCGATTCCCCATTGTCTAGTGATGTACCCCAGCAATTTGCTTGTTGACACACCAAATACACACTTGTTGGGGTGCAATCGTAGCTTAAACTTTCTCAAGCGGTTAAAGAGCTTCCTCAAACAAGCAATGTGTTCTTCAGGCTCCTTCGACTTAGCAATCATATCATCCATGTAAACCTCGATGTCTTGGTGCATGAGATCGTGGAATAAAGCTGTCATTGCCATCTGATATGTTGCCCCAGCATTCTTTAGCCTAAAAAGCATAACCCTGTAGCAGAACACTCCCTATGGGGTAATAAAGGACGTTTTCTCCATATCCTCTTCTACCATTCAAATTTGATTATATCTGGAAAATCCATCCATGAATGACAACATTTTATGTCCTACAGTGTTTTCTACCAATACATCAATGTGTGGGAGTGGAAAATCATCCTTTGGGTTGGCTTTGTTTAGGTCTCTGTAATCAATACACATTCGGACCCGACCATCTTTCTTGGGTACCAGAACCACATTCGCTAACCATTCCGAGTAAAGGACGACCTTCAGGAAGTTAACTTTGTGCTGCTTCATTATTTCCTCCTTCAATTTCAAGAGCCACTATGGTAACCATTTGCGCAGTTTTTGTTTGACAGGCTAGACATCAGGCTTAAGCGGTAGTGTATGTACGACTACCTCGACGTCCAATCCAACCATGTCATCGTAGCTCCAGGCAAAGATATCTGCATATTCTCGGAGAAGCCCAACAAGTTCAGCTTTGGCCTATGTTGGGAGTCTAGAGCTTATCCGCACTTCTTTGACATCTTCATTGGTGCCAATATTCACAGTCTCAGTTTCTTCTTCTAAATGCAGGTTTGGGCTTTCGGGGTCGTCATCATTAGGCTGGAATTCCAACGCATCATGACTCTTCTCTTCCACCTCAGCATCATCCTCTTCTCCATATGCAATGAGCTCAGGAAGGACTTCTTGCTGGCACAACGGGTCTGTGTCTTCAAAGGTGCACACTTTCTCAACATTCTGCTCCTGATATTGCTTTAGAATGGTCACTGTGACCCTAGTTTTCTTATATGCACCCCTAATGATTTCTGGTTCTGCTATTTTCGAACCTGTGTCTAACTGTTTTACTTCTAGCAAACAAAAGCTTTTATTATCATGCTGTCTTTGTACAGCATGTGCAACAAGTGGGCAGCTGTCCTTTGTCTGACTGATGTGAGTGCTGCCGCTCGAGTTCCCTCCTGAGCCTAGCTCAGGATCTTTTCTTTTGGACCCCACTGCTCAAGTGGGGCCAGGTCTGATAGTACCACCTAGACCTGCCTCCCGGCTGATAGGAGATAAACTCCTCCAGTCTAGCATTTAAAGATCCATTCTCCTCCAGGGTCATGATGGCAGACTGACCTTGTGCAATTGTCTGCTCCTCTGTGTCCTCGATCATTACTGCCTTGCCTTTCTTGCGCCTAAGCTCATTTTGCGCATCCTTGGCAAGTACTGATAACTGCTCTTGAAATAGAACTTCTAGATCGCTGAGCATGTTATCCACCTGAGCCACCACGTCATCTCCTTCCTCTTCTTCGAAAGCGAAATCTACATAACATGCACTAGTAGTTCTCAACACCTCAGGCACTGATTTCGACTGCCCTGGCTGCAACCCCTTCAAAACTGACTATGGCTCTGAAGCTGCTACTGCTGATTGTGCTCTAACTGCATCCCAAACTGCAACCGAATTGTTAGACAGACCATCCACTGATTTTGAAGGCGACAACACTAGCATAGCTAACCCCGGTGACATGGATGATGTTGAACCCATTCCAAAGTCCATAACTTCCTCCTCCGAACAGTAATCCTCTACTCATACCCACTCGGGCCCACCAGCCGATTTGTCTGGCCCAGGCTCTACAAGCATCAAACTCCGATTGAGATCTAGCAATCCCGCACTAACAAAATTATTTAAATCTCGCGGAATAACGAGCTTTTCAAACTTACGACACTTTGTGTATTCGTCTTGTGGCTTCTGCTCATATCCCAGTCCTTCAAATTTGCGTCTTCTCTCCACGGCAATTGGTTCTGTGATTCCTTGGCCATTCCGCCCGAGAGGTGCTCCCTTCTCGTATCCCCATCTCTGACATAGATTCTCGACCATCGAAAAGGGGTTGCCAAAAGCGACCAAATGGCTGGCACGCTCGACAATCGGAATAAAATTGACAAGTTCAAAACGGTTGACACGGTAGAGCACATCAGAAGGTCTAGAGTCAAAATAGACAATATGGAACGAGACTAAAGAGACTACCACAACCTTCTCCTTTTCAAGATTTTCCGCCATCACGACGACAACATCGTTGTTCCAGTGGAACTTAATCATACGGTGAAGGGTCGAGGGGATAATCTGATGCTTGTGGAGCCAAAGGCGCCCAAGAAGAAGATTGAAAGATGGTTCGAGGTCAAAACGAGTAGGACCAATGACTAAGGGAATGATCAAGATCCCTAAGGCATCATGGCGCATGTTGTCGAAAGCTGTCATTCCTTTCATTACAGGAGTAATGTCCTCCGATTTAAAGCCGACCTGACTTGCGGTTTGCAAGGGGCTGACGTTCAAAACGGCAACATTATCTACCTGTAGACACCCCGATTTTGCAGTCACTCGACGGCAGGCTCCTCTGGAAGATGCTCTGGTTGCAACCTCACTCCTAAACCCTAACTCTGTAGATCCCACAGACCCAACTAGGCCCACACAAGCCCATTAGGCCCACGTAAGCCCATTAGGCCCAGACAGACCCAACTAGGCCCACACAAGCCCATTAGGACCACAAAAACCCACTCAAACTTAATCTAAGAAGAAAAACACTAATTAAAACCAAAATTAAACAAAATCTACTTAAAACTCTAATTAATCAAGAAAAACCCTAATTAAAAACCAAATTAGACAAAATCTACTAAAATCCTAATTAATCAAGTAAAACCCTAATTAAAA
>JAMKQA010005886.1:0-15093 GCA_024699735.1 Posidonia australis | reverse complement strand
GATCTGCAAATAAAACTAGCATCCACAACAAAAGACCCGTGCCAAGCTCCAAGAAAGCTCAGACCAGGGGCAAAACCACAAAATAAGACCGATAATCCCGATCTAGAGGATCTGGGGTTATCGGCAAGGGTTCGTCTCCGGGAGGAGTCAGAGGGAGCAGGCCCCTCCAGCGCCGTTCCACAGAGAGGAACAGAGGCCTTCCTCTTCCGATTGCCCCTAACTGGGCAGATCGGGGAGGGAGAAAGGTTAGGGGTTACCATCCGAGAAGACGCCATCTTAGATCCAGCCCAATCTTCCCAGTCTCGCCCCGGCACCGCCTTCCGAGAGCGAAGGAGGTAGAGCTCCCTGCGCCCCTGAGGCATCCCACATGCCACCATCAGGAGAGCAACGAAGATGGAGAGGATCGAAGGGCAACTCAGATGAAAACAGAGAACAGCGATGGTTATCGCAGAAAATCGCCAGAGCAAACTACAGTGTTTTTGTTTTTCGCCAGAGCGTCCAGTCCACTTCTTCTTTATCCATTGTAAATAATTTTTGAACATGTAGTTTTTAATAAGAGTCTAGTCCAATAATTTTATTAAATATTATTAGTTTTTTAAAATTAAAGAACTTTTAAATAGTAATTTCTTTATATTTTTTAAAAGTTAAGTATGATTATATTCAATCAGAAATTAAAGTCCAGAAGTTGAAGCTTGAACATAACAGAACCGTGCCATCGCCATTTCTCCTGCGCGCCTCTCGCTTCCATCCTCCCCGCCCCCGACCATTCCTCCCCCAACCGCGTAAAATCTCTCTTCCCGCGCGCTTCTCGACCCGGAGAAACCGGCGAATTCCTCGATTCCTCCTCCTATTCCCGAGACTCCGGTAATCACTCGAACTTCCAATCGTCGGATTCGTGTTCTCCGTCGTGTTCCCTCGCCGGAAGCCTTCCCGGCGAAGGTGGAGGTCTGGTTCTTTGCTCCAGGTCGGACAGCGAGACTGCCGATTTGCGCCAAGGCTTGTTGTTGCAGTTATACGGAAATCATTGCGCATATATTTATATATCTGACTTTTTTTCACCTTTTTTCCCTCCCCTGTATCGTTCTGGCCCTAATTCTTGCTGCTTTGGTTTCTGGTGATAGGAGATTAATGCTAGGAAGTGTTTGGTTTTGATATATAGAGGGGACTGAGATTGGAGTCTTGGTCCCCTGTAGATGTGAGACGCTAGAGAAAAAAAATGAGCTTAGAACATTTGCGCGCTTCGTTGCTAGGGTTGCCGCTCCAGGTATCTCCAAATCGAAGGAATCATTACAAGAAGCCTGCGTCTTTTGTTAGAGGTGAATGCAGCGACAGGTCTCCAAATCCCAAGCCATCGGTTTTTGGTCAGGAACATAAACATGGGGAGTTGGGCCCGTTCTACGGTGGTAGGAAGTGTATAATATTTCCAGTGGGAAATTTGAGTTTTAGGAACAGCAGGATGAGGATGAATTGCACGAATGAGACTTTCTCCAGGAGCAGGGCCTTGGTTAGATCACTTTCTCCGCTTTGGAAGGAGGGGCTGTTGATTGTTAGGTGTTCGATTTTCTGTGCCGTGCTTTCTGCTGCGGCGATGGTAGTTTGGTATGGGCAGTTGAGAGCCAGGAGCTTCATTCAGTCCCAGTTTATGCCGTCCATTTGCTCGATGTTGAGCGAGTATCTTCAGAGGGAGCTTGATTTTGGTCGAGTCCGAAGCATCTCTCCTCTAGGAATAACTCTTCAATCCTGCTCAATTGGGCCGCATCGTGAGGAGTTCTCTTGTGGAGAGCTGCCGACCTTGAAGCTGAGGGTCCGTCCTCTTGCAAGTCTGAGAAGAGGGAAGATTGTGATTGACGCGGTTTTATCTCGGCCTAGTATTCTGATTGCTCAAAAGGAGGATTTTTCGTGGTTGGGGATACCTTCACCTTCTGAGGATGATATGAATAGGCACTCATCGTGTGAGGAAGGGATAGATTATCGAACAAAAGCAAGGAGGCTGGCAAGAGAAGATGCTGCTGCTAAATGGTATAGGGATAGGTCAGCAGCAGCCAGGGAAGCAGCGGTGGTTGGGTATAATGTTCCTCAAGAATGTTCAGATATTCCAATGGTTGATGATTTCAAGAATGGCTCCAGCCGAGCTATAGAATCTGTCAACGTTGCTTCATTCTTTTGCATGGACGACAGATTGCACCGGAGGGATTATCACAGTGTGGACCTGGGAATGGAGTATGCTTTGAAGCACTCAGAGCTGGAGAAATCATTTGGTATAAACATTGACAGGAAAGGGTTTAAATTTTGGCCTAGTATTACATCAAGACCACTAAAAAGAAAGACCAAGAGAGAAGGTGGTAGGAAACTGATGCCTGAAGCTGACATTACATATAAACAGAGAAATCTTGAGCGTAGTGCAGCAGCTGCACTTGCCTATTTTCGAGATCTAGATGATGGAAACAGCAGAAAATCATCTGCTCACCAGGGAGACAGTTTTCCAGTTTTGGATAGTGCCAATGAAGAAGTTCTTGCCCCGATCGTGGACGAGATGGTCAGAAAAACTATTAATGATCCATTGGACATTTTTGAACATCAGAAATCTGATGAGCTGGTCAAATTGGTTGGCAACGAGAATGAGAAAGACATTACTGGAGAATCTCCTGCAAATGGTGCTGCTGAGAATGATGTAATTCATAGAGTCCTTTTAGAACAGAGTAACACAGGTACAATTGAAGATGGAGGTAGTTTGGAATGTAAGCATTGTATGAAGTATATTTCTGCTGGGCAACGATCTGATGGCTTCAGTTTTGTCTCCTACCCTTTCCTTACAATTAAAGATCAACTTATCAAGTTGAACATGCCCATTAAAAGTTTTCGGTCCATCAATTCTATACAGAAGGATAAGCATGCTGAATCTGGGGAATTGTCGAAGACTCATGAAACAGGAGATGTCAATACGGTCTATATTGTCAATGGCTGTGAGGCCCATGACTGTGCTGTGACAAGTTCAAGTGGTGTAGAGGGTCCATTACTGGAAGCACTTCAGGATAATTCTGAGGGAATTAGGGATAAATCTCAAGAATCCACTCCAAAAGTGCTTGAGACTCATGCAAAAGTCAATAATTCGCTTTTCATGTGGTTTCCAAATCTGAAGTTGGGATCACAACTAGCAAATCATCTAAAAGAAATCCTGGCCAATTGTTTGGCTAATCAAATACAAAGCATAAAATTATATATGAGCGTGAAAGCTGGCGATCTTGCCTACAAGTTTACGGAAGGGGTGGATCTAGTTCGTGCCAAAGGCTTACAGAAGTCACTTCCAGTTTCTCTTGATTCTGTATATTTCACCGACGGAACATTGTTGTTACTTGGATATGGTGATCAAGAGCCGAGGTGTGGCAGTTTTCTCTCATCTTAATTACTAGATTGCATTTGAAATTTAACACATTCTGATATTATAATTCTTTGCTTTCTTAAGTCTGTATAGCCCATTTTCTTATGTCTTATGGAAACACAATATTTTTGTTTTTCTTTTCAAAATCTTTAGATGAGCTTCCTCTAGAGCTAAGAAAAAAGTAGCCTTTACTTAAATCAAGCATGTGTTATGGTCATAGCTTTAATTGTTGATTTCGTGTCGGACTTCGATAAGTTGAAAAATAGACACGTGTCGGGGAAATATCGGTATGTCGGAATCATGTCGGTGGAAACATGGTAAAAAAAAATTACATTTGTTCAGAAAACTTCCATTTCGATATCGTGTCAGAGTCATGTCGGTAAATTGAAAATAAGACATGTGTCGGAGAAATTTCGGTGACATGCGTAGATATTTGGTACCATGGTTATGGTATTATCCAATATGAGTGTGGAAACAGAGCAGAAATGACCATTGTCGAATAGTTTTTTTCATAATTGGAATCTTTTGAGTCCTGACCTATCTCCTACATTGTCTTGTTTTGGCCTATATTTATCTCCCATAAGAAGAACTGGGAAAGACATTCAATCCATGGCTGTTTGTGTGTCTGTAGGCACTAGCATTCTCCTTCATTTTTTAAAAAGGATTTTAGCCTCTAGTTCTTTGGAGTAGAGACATATACTACAGGAGGTGAGGTGTAATATAATTTTAACATGAAGCATTTGACAATAATGACATATAAACAACAACATAAAGTTTGTAAGAAGGCACAAAATTTGTGAAAATGGTAGGAACTACATAAGTTGCCAATGCATTGCAACTTAGAAGGAATGTAGCAAAGTGAGGTGGTTCCAAACCCATGATGGCCAACAAAATATGCATCAATATTTGTGCGCTTGATAAACTTATACTTGACAGAATTAGATTGTGTGTAAATCCAGACACATAACGACAATTGGATGGTGGGTGCAGGAGATATTGGGGGTATGCCTGCAAGTGCGGCGAACATGATAGGTGTCGAGAGGAAATGTAAACGTGATATCTAGTTTGGTATGAGATTTGTTGATTAAGAGAGAAAAGAGTTAATTTTTATTGTTAGAGTGATTACACACGTACATAGGGGTAACTTCCTTACATGGATATTCAAATGCTCATCTAATTATCTAATATTCCCTCTCAAGTCGAAGCATATATATTGATCATATCCAGTTTGTTACATAAAGACTTAAATAGTCCGACATTCAATCCTTTTGTAAATATATTAGTCAACTACTTCGAAGATTGAACATATGGAGTCTCAATGATTTCAGTGAACACCGTGTTTATAATGATAATATATCTTTATAGACTTGGTGCACTCATGAAAGATTGGATTGTCAGTAATAAATATTATAGTTTGATTATTACAATGCATGGGCATCAGTAGTTCAATAGGAATTTTGAACTCTGTAAACAATGGCCTAAGCCATATCATCTTACATATTGTCTGAGTCATGGATCTATATTTTACTTCGATACTTCATCTGGATATCGTATTCTGTTTCTTGCTTGTCTATGACTAAGTTACCACCTACATATGTACAATAGTCTGAAGTTGATTTTTTATTTCCTTTGTTGCCTACATAACCAGAGTTTGAAAAAACTTCAACATGCAAATGACCACGTTTCTTGTAGATCAATACTTGACCAAGGTTGTTCTAAATGTAGGCAAAAACACAACGAGCATCTTACCAATGCATAATTCTAGGTTTATGTATAAATTGATTAAGGAGCTCTTCTGTATATGACGTCTCTGGACGAGTAATTGCCAAATAGATCAGCTTCTCGATTAATCATCTGTATCTGCCAACATCTTCGAACACCTTCGACAAATTTTCCCAAAAGTTAGGATTCAATAGGGGTATTTTCTGATTTACATTCTAGAAGATCCGTCTTCTGTAAAATGTCAAGGACATATTTCTTCTGTACCATTCTATGCATAAGTAAACTCTATACCCAGTAAATATCAAGGTTTTCTTATATCTTTTGTAACAAAATGCTACGAAAGAAACTGTTATGTTTTACTAATGCCAATGGTGTCATTACCTATTAGTAGATTATTATCCATATAAACTGTAAGAAACACATAGTCCGTTGAACTCTTTCTGATAAACACTGAGTGATCCATAATACATCTCACAAAGCCTTAGCCTATCACAACTGTGCTAAATTTCTAGAACCATGTACGTAGACTTTGCTTTGAACCATACAAAGCCTTTCTAAGAAAACATACACAATCATCTTCCTAAGCAACATATCTTGAGGTTGCTTCATAAACACCTGCTCAGCTAAATCACTATACAAAAAACATTCTTCACATGAAGTTGACACAGCTGTCATGATTGATTGATAGCAACAGAGTGAAGTACCTATATGAAGTTGAATTTAGTTACAGATGAGAATGTCTTCGAATAATTAACTCCATGCATTTGCATGCAATCTTGAGCCATGAGCATGATTTTAAATGTCGATTTCGTGTTGGACTTCGATAAATTTAAAAATAGACACGGGTCAAGAAAATATCGGTATGTCGGTATTGTGTAGGTGGAAACATGGTAAAAAAAATTTACATTTTTTCAGAAAACTTCCATGTCGATAACGTGTCGGAGTCATATCGGTAAATTGAAAATAAGACACGTGTCGGTGAAATTTCGGCAACACATGTAGACATTTGATACCATGGCCACAAGACGAGTCTTGTATCATTCTATCGGCGCTTTGGTTTGTTCTTGACAATGAATACCCACTTGTAACCATCTACATACGTTCCTTTAGGGTGAGTAATCAAGTTCCATGTATCATGGGATACCAATGTTTGTATTTCTTCATCCATAGTAGACATATCTGCTTCATCGATAGGTGCTTGTATCATGGAATAAGGAGTGCATCTTGGTAATTTCTGGAAATAATCTCTATAAGAATGGACAAGGTAAATTGACGAAAACAAGGATGTAGACAATCATAGGAAACAAATATAGAGATAAGATGAGCAGTAGTGGAACATATACCTTTCTGAAAGGCTATAGGAAGGTGAAGGTCTAAAGGTGGTAGATCCACAGACTTAGAGGTTGGATTTGGCTCCACTGAAGGTGTTTGATGTGGTCGTTGAGGACGATGATAAATCTACAATGGACGAAGTAAATGTTGTTCCATAGATATACAATCACTTTTAGTGGTAAGAACATTAATGGGTGGTAAAAAGGGAATGTCACATGGAGAAGACTCAATGGACTCAAAATAAGGTTGGAATTTCAAAAATAGGACATCAGTAGACAAAAAATACCAACGATTAGGAGGATGATAACATCTGTAACCTTTTTGAGTCTTAGAGTAACCTACAAAGACACATTAAAGTGATCTGATAGTTAACTTGTCAAGACCTGGAGTGAGATCTTGAACAAAGACAATACAATCAAATACTTTTGGAGCTAAAGAAAATAACTCTTTATTTGGACAAAGCTGTCCAAGAGACACTTCTCCCTCAAGTGGAGTGGAGGACATTCCATTAATAAGGTATACAATAGTCAATCACAAGTATTTTGGCACTCACATTTGGAACATTATGATGCAAGTTACATCTAGAACATGTTTATGTTTTCGCTTGGCCATAGCATTTTGCTGAGATATATGTGCACAAGAGGTTTGATGAAGAATACCTAAAGATGTACAATAACTTAGAAGATCATTTTGAACAAATTCCAATGCATTATTGATTTATTATTTCTGTAAAGAATTTTTTAATAACATCAAAGACATGAAGTATATCTTTAAGAAGATAGACCTACAACACTCTAGAATAATCTAAACATAATATAATATTTAAAATTAAGCTAGATGAAACACGACTAAGGCCTTAAATATCACAATAAATCAACTCAAACTGACTCTCATTCTTAAAAAGTGATCGACACTTGTAGGTAGTATGATGATGCTTACCTAACTGATATGACTTATAAATGAAAAACTAATCGGATACCTACAGAAGAGCTTGTTGAAATTTTTGATAGGGTGGGTGACCTAGATGACAGTGTCACAGAAGAATTAACTCCATTGATGAAGTACCAGACGCAAGTTCACAATGTATCTCATGACGAACTAGCAGGTATATCCTGTGTCCACGCTCACGCTCCAAATTAATCCTTCTATCTGTCTGTAGATTCTGAAAGGTACAATGAAAGGGGAAAAAAAGAATTACAAAACAATATAATTGTTTGCTTATGACACAAATGGATAATAAATTGACTAAAAAGTTTGGTACATATACGACGTTGTCAAGATGAATATGAGAGGAAGCTCAAACAACCCCTTTGTAAGACAACTATGACTATTGGCAATAGCAACATGGTGTATATTGGACATATGGGAAAAACAAGTAAAATGGCCTTGAGTACTCGAGAATCTATTGTGCTGGAATTGTCCCTAGAAGCTAAGAAAGTATTGGTATCTGAAGTGGTTGCATGGAAAGCAGTAGTAGTAGACCGAGTAACTTGTGTTTAAAGAAACTTGTTATAATTGGCCTGAGGGATGGTCATTGTCTGTGGTAGTGGTGGTTGATTAGGAGAATTTATCTTTAAAGAGACATATTCAGCTAGAGGAGGGTTACAATACTTATCCTAGCATTTATCAATGGTATGGTTCGTCATTCTATAAATTTCACATCGATAGGTCCTATTGGTAGAATGAGTGTCCAGCCTTTTCTAGGGGATCTACCATGATCTCTACCATAATCTCTGGTCGAGGACATCATAGTTGACTGATCTAGTGTTGTAGCTGGGGTGGTAGTAGAAATCCTCAAGGTACGTGAAAAAGCAAATCGAAGGGTAGGAATTGTCTCGACCTCGAGGGTCCATTCGCGAATGACCAGAATTGAGTTCAACTAGAAAGATTGTAGCGACTAGCTCTTCTTTGTACTTCCTTATTCTTGAAATGTCAATTACAAACAGTTGATATACCTTTAACTCATCAAGAAGGACTCGAAGCGTACTATAGAACTCTTGAGTTGAGTGTTTTCCTTGTCGATGAGTAAACAATAGTTCATATATCTCAAATACACTAACAATGTTCTTCTTATTTCCATACGTACTATGTAGTGTGTTCTATATTTTCTTGGCTAGTTTGAGAAGCATCATGTTGTGGGAGACCTGCTTATCCATACTGTTAACCAATTAAGAGATCACTATACAATCATCGGCCAATTAGCCCTTGTAAGTGGCATCTTTCGCATCAAGTAGATGATGTATATTATGCTGGATCTTCCGATGTGCTCTCAGAAATGTTTCAAAGGCTTGAGGTCATGGTAAGTAGTTTTTCCCATTTAACTTTACGAAGGTGCTTAAATCTTTGATCCAAGCATCACGTGAGGAAGCCATAATTGGAGACAAGGAAAAAAAAACACATTGAAACTAGTAGAGATGGTTTGACTTTGGCCCAAAAATGGTAGAAAACCTTACGGAATAGCATGTATCAAAAAAAAAAAAAGGTACTAAATGGCACACCTAGGGTAAACACACAACCTTAGATACTTTCATAAGAGAACGGGAAGAAAAGCCACCTAAACATGGCTAGACAACCAATGATTGGTTGCACACAATCGTTGGTTGCCCTAGAAGTTACTGGCGATGATGGAGGAGGAAGAGGAAGACTACGCATTGCCTTGAGGAACACGTAGTGGTACTTGGATTGGTTGTATGAGGGACTAGGCAGGTCTTTTAGGTTGCCTAAATGGCGATGACGAGTGCCACGGGTTGCGGTGACTCGCGATTGACTAGGCGGTGCAACCTGTAAGGTTGGACAACTCGCAGACAACTTGTGGACGACTCGCAGGCATGGTTCTAAATGTCGATTTCGTGTCGGACTTCGATAAGTTGAAAAATAGACATGTCTCGGGAAAATATCGGTATGTCGGAATTGTGTCGGTGGAAACACGGTAAAAAAATTTACATTTATTTAGAAAACTTCCATTTCAATATCGTGTCGGAGTCGTATCGGTAAATTGAAAATAAGACACGTGTCGGTGAAATTTCGGTGACATGCGTAGACATTTGGTACCATGCTCGCAGGTGCAAGGGGTAATGGTTGGCGGGCATGGGGGCTACGCAAGTATGGGAGGGATCGTCGAGCATGGACAACGACGGGATGGTTGGTGGTGGTGGTATTGTGTTGTTGTCTCTCTCTCTCTTTTTTTGGTTAGGTTAGGGTTAGTGCATTAATACCATGTTGATTAGGAGAGAAACGAGAGTTAATTTTTATTGCTAGAGTGATTACATACATATATAGGGGTGATCCCTCTTACATGGATATCCAAATAGCCACCTAACTATCTAATAAGATTAAACAAGAGAAAGAACTCTCACTGAGATGCATCCCCTCAAGAGAGGAACGGTTGTCAATGAAACGAGTTATCTTTGTGAGAACAATGAACCAGACCTACCGAATAGGGAGAGAATGATATCAGGTTATACATGTGAAGTTGTTGGACCTAATCATTGGAGACATTTTTTGGTATATTGGCTATGGATTTGATAAAAATATTGAGGTTAAGCGTGCTATGCTTTGAATAGTGTGCTACAATTGTGATTTTTGTAGCTCTCAATCCACCAAGAGTAGAGATAAAATCATGAGAATTTTGGAGGCCAAAGCAGACTATTTCTGTTGTGGGTTAAGTCTAGGCTGTTACAATCCTAGTCATCCAATGTTGATACTTTCTTTTACACTGACTTTGACATCTTTTAATCTCATGCAGCCTTTTATAGGAAGATCAACAATGTTTTGGACAAGTGGAATTTCAAAATTCTCTCGTTTCTTTTATAAACACTCCATCTTTTTATGTACTATGTTTTTGAAGAAAAGAGAAAGAATGCTGCTGAAATTGGAGGGCTTATGCTTGGCATTCTTTGATAAAACATGAAAGATACCCATTTCGACATCTTTGAATCTCATGAATTCTTTTATAGGGAGATGGACAACGTTGATGGACACGTGAAATTTCAGAATCACTATACCCGTGTGCATGTTCAGCTGAGTGGGAACTGTAGGGAGTGGAGGTCAGATGACATTTATAATGATGGTGGACAACTATCTACAAATGTTTTTGTTGATATTGTTGACCAGAAATGGCATGCAAATTTAAAAATCGAAAACCTCTTTGCTCCGGTAATGAAGTTGCCTTTGATCTTTTGAGGAAATATTGATAGATATTTGAACTAGGTACTTTATGGACAGAAAATGTCATTTATTTTTTGTTGGTTTTATGCAGCTTTTTGAAAGGATTCTCGAACTTCCAGTAGCGTGGTCCAAAGGAAGAGCTAGTGGAGAGGTGCTTGCTGGAACTTATTCTCTTCTAACAGTGTAATTACAATCATAGGCAAAGAGGTTGTTTATGGCAGAAAGCCTCTGCCGTGTCCAATCAAGTTAAAGCTGAACCCTAAATATTGGAATTTGTTTATTGTATCATTACTATAGGATACGAATGAACCCCTACACACAGCCTTTTTCTATTTCATATTGAGCATCTCCATGCCATTCATTTTTGTGCCACTTCTTACTTTTGCATGTGTTAACCTAGTCATCCGTTCCATTTTTTGTTCTCTCTTCCACTTTGGCACAATGTGTACATAATCATAAGCTCAGAATTTAGAATTCATGTAACGAGATTTAGGGATTTAGTATTCGGTTAACGTGCAAATTAATGATCAAAGATATTTTAGGGATTCAAATCGATTCTGTTTGTGTTTATTTTAAGATTCTCAGCAACCATATCTTTTTGAATTTTGTATTTAATTTTATTTGATATTGATATCTTTGATATCCTTGATATGTGGAATTGTAAACGCTATATATATTGTTAACATGTGTGTATGCAATGCAAGTTGAAATAATATTCAGGTTTTCATGGTATCAAGAGCCACTGTCTAACGACATCTCTGCCCAATAGTTGTCGTCATGCCTTCCATTCCTTCAATTTCCTCCTCTTCTTCCACTCCATCTTCTCTAGCCTCCATTGGTATTTGTCTCACTAATACTAATTACCTCCTTTGGAAACTCTCTTTAAACTTTTTGTCCAAGCTTTTCATATACCTGATCATGTTGAATGTGTCTCTACTTGTTCGTCAGCCATCCTCTCCTTTGATGTTGACAAAGGCCCTCTAACACTGAATCTAGCTTATGATTCGTTGATGGTTCGTGATCAACTTGCCCTTGGATGGATTCTCAGTTTCGTAGATGACTCGATGATCTCCCAACTGATTGGCCTTGATTCATGTCATGCTGCCTAAAAGACTTTGGAATAATTGTTCTCTCAACAAAATATTGTGTAAGTGATGCAACATCGGTCGTAGGTCCGCCATCTCCGGAAGGGTTCTTTCTCCGTGTTTGAATACTTGAATCAAGCAAAGATGATTGTTGACAGCTTTGCAGCCATCATGTGTAAATTTCCCATATGTTGGAAACGTTGTATGGTCTTCTCTTGATGCAAGAGGTGGCTCTTGTCTTTGATCAACCCTCTTTCTCTTCCTATAGTGCATCTTGCATCCCACGTGCAATTCTAAAGCACCAGTCCGCCCTCAACATTTCTTCCTCGCAGTTTTGGTGACACTCGTATGCATTCATCTTTTCAACAAATTTCCACTCGCAATCGTAACAATCGTGGCAGGCTTAGGTGTCAACTTTGCAATCGTGTTGGCGATGTTGTTGCAAATTGCTACTAGAGATTCAATCAAAACTATCAACTGCAATCATAATGTTACACAAGGGTTCCTCTTCCTACTCCTCAAACTAATGCTGTTATTTTGTTGACTTCCACCAATGCTTGGCCAACCTATCTTTAGTATCTAGAATTCTATTATGATAATAACTATTTCTTTCAATTTCATCCTTTTTTTTGTTTTGTGAAGGATCCTTATACGAACAAAATGTTTCTCGGAGGACGTTTTCGTGATGATCTCTATTGTCTCTCTGCGGACACCTCTGATCACCTTCGTTTGCTGTGAACCACTTCTTCACCTTCGTTTGCTGTGTGACATCATCATCTGATATGGTTTGTCGTGTTTTGTCTAAGGAGTCTACTATTGTTTCGTCTTTGAGTAAATTTTGCTCAACTTCTAGTAGATGAGCAAATGCCATTGTCTTCCTTTTCAGTTATCCCACACTGTTTCTCTTAAACCATTGAAATTAACTCATTGTGATATTTGGGACCTATCGTGGTTACTTTTTCCATTGGTTTTGGTTATTATATTCATTTTCTTGATGATTATTCAAAATTCTCATGTGTATGATGTGTTTGTTAAATTTGGCATTCATGTGAAAAATATTTTGGAATTGAAAATTAAGTCTCTTTAAACTGGTAGTGTTGTGGAATTTTTATCTGAACAATTTCAGTCTGAACTATTGTTGCATGGTATTGGATATCACATTTTGTATCCTTATACTCCTTAACAAAATAGTACGGTTGAACGTAACTTGCTTTACTAATGCAATCCAGTGTTCTTAATATCTATTGGGACTACGCTTTCAAAATAGCTGTGTATCTCATTAATTGTATTCCCTCAAAAAGTCTTTGTTCTATCTCTTCTTGGGAAATTTTTTTTTGTTCACCACCTGTTTATAAAACTCTTCATTCTTTTGGTTGTCTTTGTTTTCCTTATTTACATCCCTACTCTGTACACAAGTTGGATGCTCGCTTTCTTCCTTATGTGTTTCTTGGTTATCCTAATGGATTTGTTCGGTATCTTTGTTTTGAACTAACATCTTGCCGTGTTTTTCATTCTTGACATGTGTTTTTCTATGAAGAGTATTTTCCCTTTTAAAAATCCCTTTCCCATGACCCTTCCCAGTCATCTTTACTCATGCCTCCACCCTTAATTCCTTTGCATGCAGAAAACACTTCTCCTTCCTTGTCTATATTCCATACTGACGATTCTTCTTTTGTAGGGACCTCCTCAGTTATGGCTATGATTCTAAATGTCGATTTCGTGTCGGACTTCGATAAATTTAAAAATAGACACGTGTCGAGAAAATATTGGTATGTCGGTATTGTGTCGGTGGAAACATGGTAAAAAAAATTTATATTTGTTTAAAAAATTTCCATGTCGATATCGTATCAGAGTCATGTCGGTAAATTGAAAATAAGACACGTGTCGGTGAAATTTCGACGACGTGTAGACATTTGATACCATGGTTATGGCTTAGGCTCTAAGCTCCTGGCCTTATGCACGTGTCACCCAATGCACTGCCACCTCCTATGACTCAATCTCCACTCACCATGCAAACTTGGGCAGACCGATCATTGCTAGTGTACCAATGTTAGCATTTCACCGTCCATGCTTCCTCTTCTGCTTCAACAAATATTGATTCACCACAATCGCAATCATGTGTTGCACCTCTTGTTGGTTTGAGACTGAGTAGCTCTTTTACCACTTCGTTGTCTCATCCTTTGATCACACGTTCACAGGGTGGCTCCCATCCATCTGCAGCTCTTGTTGTTACACCATGTTATCCTGTGGCCTTCACTGTTTACATTGTTGAACTAGAACCATTGTGTTTTTCTCAAGCTACAAAGGACCCTCGCTAGCGTGAAACTATGTGTGATGAATACAATTCTCTTTTCAACAATGGCACTTGGACTCTTGTTCCCCCTTCTGCTCATGGTAACATTATTGGGTGTAAATGAGTTTTCAAAGTAAAGAAGAAATCTAATGGCACTATTGATCGTTACAATGCTTGTCTTGTTGCCAAGGATTATAGTCAACTAGAAGGCCTTGACTACACTGACACATTTAGTCTTGTCATTAAATCCGTCACCATTCACACTGTTCTCTCCTTGGCTTTGTCTAGTGGTTGGTCTATTCGACAACTTGATGTGAAGAACGCTTATTTTCATGGCAACCTTGATGAAGTGGTGTTTATGAAACAGTCTCCTTGATTTATTGACACTTCCAATCCTCATATGGTGTGTCGACTGCAATGCCCTTTGTATGGTCTAAAGCAGGCACCTCGTGTGTGGTTTCAATGCCTCAATTCCTTCCTTCAACATGTTGGATTTGTGGCTTTTCATGTTGACACCACGTTGTTCATCAAGCATCAGCCTGACTAGGCTATGCTTATGCTCATCTACGTTGATTCCCTCTCTCAACCAAGAGTATGCTATGAAGGATTTAGGTCCGCTCAGTTTCTTTCTTGGGATCGAAGCTCACCTATCCTTTATTGTCATTACACTTATTGAATCAAAGTATATTTTTTAGCTTTTACAATGTACTCACATGGATGTTGCAAAAGGTGCTTCTATACCTATGGTCGGGTCTTCTAAACCTTCTCTCACTGATGCTGATCCTTTTGCCGGGCCCATTCTTTATTGGAGTATTGTTGGTGTTCTTCAATATCTCACTTTGTCAGTATATGCATTTACTGAAGAATGTTCATTGGACTGTTGTTAAATGTCTTCTTCGGTATCTAAAGGACACCTTCATTCATGACCTTCATTTTTCCAAGCGTGCTTCTTCAACTCTTTATGTACGTTCAGATGCAGATTGTGCTGGTATTCAGTTAGTGGCTATAGTGTCTTCCTTGAAGCCAATCTGATCTCTTGGTGTTCTAAGATGCAAATGATGGTTGCCCATTCTAGCATTGAATCTGAATACAAAGGAATGGCCAACACCACTGTG
>JAMKQA010005885.1:0-16878 GCA_024699735.1 Posidonia australis | reverse complement strand
GGGTGCTTAGGATGCAAGGGGGAGCTCTAGAACACAAATTTTGGTTGTTGGGTGGAAGGAGGAACTCAAGCAAGAACTTGCAAAAGTGCAGATCTGTTTCTCAGATTTCAGCACTAGAGTTTTTCTCCCAAAGTGTTGTTGGAATGGCTGCTATGGAGCTCCTTTTATAGGGATCCAAGGATGGGTTACACAAGAGAAACAAAGGGTCTTGTAAACAAAAAGCCTCGAATATTCGTTGGCACATTCGTTTGCAAGGGTAACAGCCCGGAAGATGGAAGGTCAGCAGCCAGAACTGGGTGCCTGCTTGGTGCACCACCTTGGTGCGCCAGCCCAGCTCACAAATGTCTGATTGGGGCTCTGGCTAATGGGTTTGGGGCTCGATTTAAGGGCTGATCACATCCAAAGCAACATAAGGATACTCATCTCTGAGTCACCTCAAAATCGGGGTGTCTACACCGAGTTTTCTCGGGCGCATGGGGGTGCCTAACCCCTTCCCTATGTGTAACCAGAATCCTTACCCTTTCTCTGGCCCGCATTCATTTGTGCATTATATCCATTAGGTAGGAAGCACACATGTTTTTTTACATCTTGTTTGCTTCATGGTTTTCCTGTGTGTTTGGTTTTTCGCGTCTTTCCATTAAATGACTAGGTGGCGACTCCTTTCCTTATCCTTTCTCATCTTCCCTTGGTGTCTCCGAGTCTAGTCTTCTTGTCCAGATTCACCATCTTCGCCATGACCATATCAGGTATCCTCGAGTGCTTCCACGCACCCAGTAGAGGAGAGCCGTGCTGGGTTCCACCGGCATGGTCACAGGAACTACTGACTCCACTGGGGATAACCAGATTCTTGCTTTCATTTTGGTTTCCATACTTGTCTTTGGTCTGCTTACTTCATGTTTTGCTTGCTTATTCTGTTTGCTTGTATATATTTGACTGAACATGCCTTTTTTCCTTTTTTACGATGTTGCTATGCCATCGCACATGCATATGACTTAATTCATGCTTTGTTTTCAATACTTGCTTTTATTCACCTACTTGACCACTACACTAGCACATGTCATGTTCATGCCTTTTGTCTGGCTTGTTTGGATGCCATGCTTGTGTGTTTTTCCTTTTATTTGAATTTGCCATGATTAAGAGAGTAGAGACATGTTTGCCTCCCTATCTGGTTAAAATAATACACACAAACTCAGATGAACAAATAATAGGGCATAACTAGAGACAAATGCTCACAAATCCCTATGGTTTAATAAAACGCAAGTAAAAGACTAAAGCATATCGCATGATTGATCATATAGGGCATGCATCTTCTCTTCTCGGTCACCCACAGTCTACGAAGGACAATTCTAGTTGCCCGTTCTATAGCTTTGGTATAGGACGTGTTGCTAGTTTGTCCCCCCTTGTCTGGGGTCGTGTCGGTGCTAGTAGAGGGTACAGCTCCATGCTACTGCAGGAGACGGCGCCACCAACGCACCACTTGTTTACTACCTGTGCTTCGGCCAGGATTTAGAACGGGGATCTTACTTTTCTGACCAGAGTCGAAACCCAAACCCATGAGTGCGTCCCATATGGTCCGATCCATGTGGGACATGCATGGTGAGAGAGAGCATGTTAGTAGCATTCATGTGCATGTATGCCATTCATGCCACCCTGTGACCATGTCGGTGGAACCCTTGGCGTAGCTCTCCACCTACTCCATGTGCGAAAACATATGAGGAGATCCGATACGGTCACGACGAAAATGGTGAATCCAGAAGAAGAGAGAAGACCCGGAAACACCAAAGGGAAGACAAAAAGGATAAGGAAAGGAGTCGCTACCTAGTCTTTTAATGGAAAGACGAGGAAAACCAAAAACACAAAAAGGCAGAAAGCAAATAAGATGCAAAGATGCATGTGTGATCCGTGCCTAATGGATAATGCAAGATGAATGCGGGCCAGAGAAAGGGTAAGGAATTTGGTTACGCATGGGGAAGGGGTTAGGCACCCCCATACGCCCGAGAAAACTCGGTCTTTCTAGGTTTCCTACTGTCATTGGTCTGCTAAATGTATGCTTGCTTATTCTATATACTCATGCATGAAAATGACTGAAAACATGCCAAATCAAAGCAAAGAAAAGGAATCAAAGGAAAAAGTTAATCTGAGGGACAATGTAGGCATTGAGAATGCCGCTTTACTGTACGCCCTTGGGCGATGAGGAAAATCGTGAAAATCTCGGAAAGCGTCTCACAAAACAACAGAAATTAGGGATAAATCCAAGAAAATCAAAAAGGGGAAAAATAATCCTTGTTTTGGGACCATGTCAGCTTTGTAAGCCTTTTACTGTATGCCCTCGGGCGATGGAAAACCAAAACAAGTGAAAACCGCGGAAAATCGAGGAAAACTCGGAAAACGAGGAGAAAATAAAGCTCGGAACAAGCTAGAAAAGCGTGCACCAAGTAAGGAAGAAAAGACAGGAAAATTCATGCAAAAAGATGTGAAAGGCCATGCAAAATGCAAGTGCGAATGCAATCTGAAAAATGCAGGGGTTTTATGCAAAAAACCCAAAATCTAAGGAAAGCTGAATTTCGGAAGCCTAAATCATCGAGAAATACGTAGGAAAACACATTCTATGCATGTATGAAGAATTCTAGAGTCAAATGTGCATCCTTAGTCAAAGGAAGCTCTCTAGGGGTCAGAATGCAATTTACCCACTAATGCATGCATGTAAATCAATTTTACATAAAATCAGGGTAAAAATGCAAGAAAAATGTCTCAGAAATGATCTAGGAAGTTTCAGGGGCAAAATGGTCATTTTACCCCTGAAAACAGGCAATCAGAGTAATATCAATGAAGTGTAGGAGCTAAACTGCAAAAAACCCAACAAACAAAGCATCCAGAAGAAATTCAATAAAAATAGAGGGTTAAAGTGCAATTAAACCAAGAAAACAAGCTTCTTGAATGTTTTAAAACAAATTCAGGGAGTTCTATGCAATTTTTACAATAAAATAAGCCTTCTGGAAGTTCTTTGTAAAACATAGGGGCCTAAATGCAATTTGTCCCATAAAAACATGCTTTTGGAAAAGTTTCAGAGAAATATGAGGGCTAAAATGCAATTTAACCAACAAAAACAACTATCCAGAAAGTTTTTGAAATATGTAAGGGCTTAAATGCAAATAAACCAGCAAAATTGAGCAAAATCTGAAACATGTATGAAAGTACAATGGCTTATATGCAATTTTTACTGTAAAAATGAACTGTCAGAAACTTTTTGAAGAAGATTAGGGACTCATATACAATTTTCACAATAAAATGAACTGTGAGAATCATTTCAAGGAAATCTAGGGTTATCAATGCAATTTACCTGAAGCAAAATACATTTTATAAACTCTGGGGGCTTTTATTAAAGGTTTAAACTCAGAAAACATTACTTTAAATGTTTAGGGTAAAACATGTAATATTTTCAGTTAAAACTTTATTCGAAACATTTTAGAAAAATGATGGAAGGACCTAGATGTAATAAAAGGACCGAAAAGTAATTCCAGAAGGACCTATTTGGAAGAAAAACATAAACTCTGGGTTTATTCAAATAAAATGTTTTAAATTGTTTTTTAAAAAGAAAAAGAAACCGCCGGAGGGGGACAAACAAGGCCTTCCCGTGGTCCGATCTTAGATCAGACTTTACGGGAGGCAAGAAGAAGGCAAAAGGGAAGGATCCAGTAGAGTGGATCGAGCAGCCAACGGTGGGAATGGGCCTCCCACCCAGCTCACCATCGAGGTGCTCCGGCGACGTATCCGCGGCGGCTGGAGGCGTTCAGGGTGATGGCGCTGCAATCCAGCGATCTAGAGGGCTTCGGGGCGTCGGGAGGAACTTCCTCCCCTCTCCTGGAGTTGAATGGAGCGGCAGGGGGCTTCATCAGTCGTCGGCGGTCTGTCTCCGGCGAGGTTGGTTGTTGCGGCGCTCTAGCGGCCAAGGCGCTATTTTGGGGGCTCCGGAGTGATCGCGAGGCAAGGTGGAAGGTTCCTTGATCGTCGGTGGGGCGCGGGAGGCTGCTTTGGATGCTTCGGATCCCGTCGTCTTCTCCGACGACAGCGGGATCAACGTGTACTTCCAGCGAGCGGCGTGCAGGCTACTGGGAACAGTGGAGCGGCGATCCAAGGGGCGGTGGAGCTTGAGGGAGGCCAGGGGAGGAGGACAGGAGGCTCGGGGGTCCAGGCACTTCCTGGATTGCCCCTCCTCTGTCGTCGGAGAATCGGCGACGGCGGGGCACGGTGGAGCTCCTCGGGCCAAGGGACCACTTTGGATCCCTTGGAAACGCTCCAGAAAGAGAGGAGAAGGTCCAGAAGATCAAAATTTAGTAGCTAGGAAAGGTCAGGGCATGTACCTGGTTGCAGATCCTCGCCGTAGTTCTGGACCGATGGCCTTTCTCCTCTGCGACGGCTCTCTCTCTAGAATTCTCTCCTTCTCGCTCTCAGCTCTCAGTTCTCTTGTGTGCTCCAGCGGGGGTGTCCTCAATTCAGTGTCCTTTTCCTCCTTCTTATAGGCAAACAGAAACCCAACAATACGCTGCAACAACCCATAACAGAATCCGACCAACTGCAACAGAAAGCAACATTCCATAACAAATCAGCACCAAGGCTGTCCCCCGCGCACCTCCATCTGCTCCCTTGCTCGCCGACAGAGATGGATGGCGATCTTGGCTTCTCCGGCGAGCCATCCAACGGTTCTGGTTGCCTGGGTTCATGCTGCATTAGGCTGGATCTATGGCTTAGAGGCTGATCAGGTTGATTTCATGAGGTTTGGTGGAGAATGGGTTCAATTAGTGGGTGAATTCATGGGAGATTGGTGAAGAAATGAGTGAGTTCAGTGAGAAGGGAGGCTTATGATTCTTTGGTACAAAATGGTAAATGATTTATGTATGTGGAGAAGGAGAAATAAAATATGGATTGGAAGAAAAGAAATGGGTTAAATTGTTCATGGTGGGCCTTCATGGGCTTTTAGGTTTAATTTGGGCTTAATGGGCTAAATGGGCCTAAACAAGTCTTGTGGGCCCAAGTAAGCTCAATCAGGGTTTAATGGGCCTATGTGAGCCTTCATGGGCCCAAGTGGGCCTCCATGAATTAAATGGGCCTAATGAGGGTTAGAACTCAGCCACCACATCTCCATTCTGCAAAATTAGAAAATTGGGGTGTCTACACACCCTGACAAACAATTGCATAGTTAACTTACTTCTTTTGTTGTCTTGTCTTCATTTCTTCACTAACACATTAGGTTCTTTTTCTTTGTCAGGTATAGAGTTCTGTGTGCGAGTTCCTAGGTCTGAGCCTGGGAGTTTCTTTCTGTAACCTCAATCTTGAGGCATTGTTCTCGACTGTCTTTCCTCGAGTTATCCATCATTTTCGACGATAGCTCCTCATAGGTGTCGCCCATTCACTTGCAATCGCAGCCCCATCCTTACCCGTTCACGGTTCGCTATGGCCCAGCGAGCTTCTGAGATTGTTACACTAGCTGCCTTGGAGGGGATTCCAGTTTCTGCCCTCCTCCCTCTTTTACTTTGTCATCAGTCATTCCTCCTTCGCTCCATGATAGCCACTTTTGGGCACCTGGAGTTCCTTGTCCGCCGGTTTCAGGACATTGGCAGACCCTCATTGGTCTAAGCCCGCGGTTGAGGCGGTTACTATGACTACCACTAGGACATCTGATCTGGTCATGTCCTGTTCTTCAGTTGACCCTCTTCCACTTGACACTCAGTGGGCTGCGATTGCCTCATCAGTAGGCATTTGACCTGCAGCATCCTTGAACATCCAACCCCCTATGACATCCCTACCGCTTGCTCTTCCAGCCCTCGGTACTGCTACCGATGGTTCTATTATTGTACAATCTCAGCAAATTTTGGCCTTTGCGCAGAAGTTACAAAACATGGCCTTCTCTTTGGATCCCACTCTGATTGTGCCTGTCTGTCCCATTCCTAAGGATCCTGCTCCGCCTGCTCACGTTACATCAGTCACACCACCATTGTAGCCGTCGCTACAGCTTCCCGCTGTCCAGACGACGGGCGTTACTACTCTGCCAATAGCATCACTACCACAGCATGCACAATATATTCCTCCCTCCACTGGTGGTCAGCCTTTTGGGTTGGCGGGAGTACACCGGCCTACGAACCTGACCGTACCGATTCAGTAGCTGTTGCTCCCACACACAACAATACGCCCCACACAGCATAACATATCTATACCCTTGCATTAGGTACAAGCTTCTACATACACACCACCACAAGTAGCGCACATGCACGGGTACGCTGGTCTTCACGCCACAGCACCGGGTGGCGAGATGATAGATCTGGAGGAGCACACGGGTGCTATAGACACAACGTACGTGGGACCCGCCCCGACTACATACTCAATGTCAGCAGCAACACCCAATGCACTTTTCGCCAGGATGAATGACCTGGAGAAAGCTCTACGTCAAGTGCAGGGCGGGGACCGCCAGTCTTTCTCATTCCGGGACCTCTGCTATTTCCTAGAGGCGGTACTCCCACCAAACTTCCACATCCCGGAATTTGAGAAATATAATGGGAAAGGCTGCCCAATTTCACATCTTCGGGCATACTGTGGCGATCTCGCTCTGCTACAAATTGACGAGAGACTTCTCATTCGCCTTTTCCTGAAAAGTCTTACAGGTCCACCTCTAAAATGGCTCACATCGCTGGATATGTTTGCCATAAGGACCTAGAATGATCTGAGCCAAGCTTTTATGGAGTAGTACTCTTTTAACCTCGACATGGTCCTAAAGTGTGAGGACCTGGTCGCCACCAAGTAGAAGCCCCACAAGCCATTTGGGGAGTACGTTGGGCGCTGGCGAGCCTTCGCATCTCAAGTGCGTGATAAACCTTCTGACGAAGAGTCTATCGAAGTAATAATTTGAGGGGCGCAGCCAGCCATTGGAGCTCTGCTTAGCATCCAACCTATTTCCACCTTTGCATCCCTGATCAGAGCTGGCACCCATGTAGAGAGCTCGCTAAATAGCGGAAGCTTCCCAGCGTAGCAGCATTCGCAAAGCAGACCATAGCTACCGAATTGGTAATAGCAACGGTGGTAACAATGGATCCAGCATTGGCTACGGGCGGAAGAAAGACTCTGCTAAGCCTGCATCGGCAATGCTGTGGCATACGTAGGGGCTCTTGTTATGCCAGCCAATGTGGTGAGCTCGCCAGCTCAGAATCAGGTTGTTTACTCTCCTGCACCTAGAGCACCACACACATCACAAATCACTACCACGGCAGAATCGGTCTACCAGCCAGCACTGGCAAGGCAAGGGCGCTACCCAGGGTCAAGACGACCTCCACACTTTGAGAGAGACTACACTCCTCTGGTCGAGCCGCTAAGTGTCACACTTCCCAAGGTAGCGTCATTACTGAAGCTTATGAAAATCCGCCCACCGCCAAACCCCACTTCCACTGGGGTATAAAGCAGATTTATTCTGCAGTTTCCATAGAACCGCAGGGCATTCTACGGATAACTGCTATACACTATGGAATGCAATTCAGAGCCTGATTAACCAAAAGGTCATCAGTATTCACACACAGGAGGTAGAGTCCAGGCCCGCTGCACAGAAACCACATTCATCTGCATCCACATCTAGCAACATAGTCCACCAGCCTTTGCCTGAGCATACGCTAGGAACCTCGGGAGTTTTTTTCTTTTCTTCGAATGGGGTTGAATCTTTTGATCCTTCCCTCCTCATCCACGATGTTTCAGAACCACTCTCTTATCGACTGAGTCAATCCTTCATTGAAGCTTCCAACTATGTTGTCAATATGATCCAGTTAACTACCTGACTGAGGCGCACAGCTACCAGACCCACCATGCAATCCACCCCACCAACAATTAGCCTACTAGCCAAACCAAGACCTGATTTGACCCACCAAGCGCCAACCCCTTCTTTGCCAGTTTCAGCCCCAGTGGAATTAAGGGCCCATGCTCTTGTGGTCATCAATTTGACACAGGACACCCACCGCATGCCTTATAGCTATACTGTTGAGATGTGTGCTGAGGTTACGCGGTCGGGAAGGGTATACAAGGCCCCGGTTCCAACTAACAAAACCAGTCAGCCTGTGACTTCATCCACTCAAGCAAGAACCCATATTCCCAGTCCAATCCTTGAAGAGACAGTCACAAGAGCTAACCCCACTGCCAAAGTTGACCCACTGGTAGCTGACATTACTGCCCAGATGAAAAAGGTCAAGGCAGACATATCCATATGGGATTTAATCCATACTTCAGACGAGCATAGAAAGGCATTTCTTCGGGTCTTTCAGGCTACCCAAGTTTCTTCAACCATACAACCTTCGGCCTTGGAGAACATGGTGGGGATGATAGCCGCGCCAGAGGTCATTTCTTTCTCTAGTTCAGAACTTCCTCCAACAGGGACCAATCATAACCAGCTCCTATTCATCACGGTGCAATACCAAAATTTCCGCATTCCTCTCACTCTGGTAGATAATGGCGCCGGTTTGAACGTTTTCCCCTTGCGTACCACAAGTCAGGTCGGCTTTAAATTAGAGGACATTACTCCAGTCGTAAAAGGAATGACGACATTCGACAACATGCACCACGATGCCCTAGGGATCTTGATCATTCCCCTAATTGTTGGACCTGCTCGTTTCGAGGTCGAGTTCTATGTCGCTGACCTCAAACCGTCTTTCAAACTTCTGCTTGGGCACCCTTGGCTCCACAAGCATCAAGTCATCCCCTCAACCCTTCACCGTATGATTAAGTTCTGCTAGAATAACGATGTTGTCGTCGTGATGGCGGAAAACCTTGAAAAGGAAAGGGTTGAGGCAGTTTCTTTAGTGTCACTTCATACTATCCATTTTGACTCCAAACCCTCTGATGTGCTCTACCGTGTCGACTTTTTTGAACCGATCAATTTTATTCCTATTCTCGAGTGTGTTAGTCGTTTGGCCCCTTTTGGCAACCCCTTTTCGATGGTCGAGAATCTATGTCAGAGATGGGGGTACGAGAAGGGAGCACCTCTCAGGCGGAATGGCCAAGGAATCGCAGAACCAATTGCCGCAGAGAGAAGACGCGAGTTTGAAGGACTGGGATACGAGCGCAAGCCGCAAGACAGATACGCGAGGCATCGTAAGTTCAAAAAACTCGTTATTTCACGAGATTTAACTAACTTTGTAAGTGCAGGATTGCTAGATCCCAATCAGAGTTTGGTGCTTGCTGAGCCTGAGCTGGACAAACCAATCAATGGATCAGAATGGATATATGTAGAGGATTATTACTCAGAGGAGGAAATTATGGACTACGGAATGGGTTCGACATCATCCATGTCCCTGGGGATAGCTATGCTAGCGTTGCGGCCTCCAGAGTCAGCGGAGGGTCTGTCTAACAATCCAGATGCAATATGGGATTCAGTGAGGGCAGAATCAGCAGTAGCAGCTTCAGAGTGACAGTTTGTTTTGAAGGGGTTGCGGCTAGGGCAGTCGGAATTAGTGCTTGAGGTGTTGAGAACTACCAGCGCATATTATGTAGATTTCGCTTCCGATGAAGAGGAAGGAGATGTCGTGGTAGCTCAGGTGGATAACATGCTCAGCGATCTGGAAGTTCTATTTCAAGAGCAGTTAAAAGTATTGGCCGAGGATGCGCAAAATGAGCTTAGGCTCAAGAAAGGAAAGACAGTAATGATCGAGGACACCGAGGAGTAGACAGTTGCATAGGGTCAGTCTGCTATCATGACCCTGGAGTAGAATAAATGTTTAAACGCTAGACTAGAGGAGTTTATCTCCTCTCAGCCGAGAGGCGGGTCTAGGTGGTACTATCGGACCTGGCCCCACTTGAGCAGTGGGGTACAAAAAAAAAGATCCTGAGCTAGGCTCAGGAGGGAACTCAGGCGACAACACTCACATCAGTCAGGCAAAGGACAGCTGCCCACCTGTTGCACATGTTGTACGGAGACAACATGATAATAATAGCTTTTGTTTACTAGAAGTGAAACAGTCGGACACAAGTTCAGAAACAACAGAACCAAAAATCATTAGGGGTGCATATAAGAAAACTAGGGTTACAGTGACCATTTTAAAGCAATATCAGGGGCAGAATGCTGAGAAAGTATGTACGTTTGAAGACACAGACCCATTGTGCCAACAAGAAGTCCTTCCTGAGCTCATTGCATATGGAGAAGAGGAAGATGCAGAGGTGGAAGAGGAGAGTCATGATGCTCCGGAATTCCAGCCTTACGATGACGATCCCGAAGGCCCAAATCTGCATGTAGAAGAAGAGACAGAGACTGTGAATATTGGCACCAATGAAGATGTCAAAGAAGTGCGGATAAGCGCCAGACTCCCAACACAGGCCAGTGCAGAACCTTTTGAGCTTCTCTAAGAATATGCGGATATCTTTGCTTGGAGTTACGATGACATGGTTGGGCTGGACGTTGAGGTAGTGGTACATACACTACCACTTAAGCCTGATGTCAAGCCTGTCAAGCAAAAACTGCGTAGATGGCGACCACAGTGGCTCTTAAAATTGATAGAGGAAATAATGAAGCAGCACAAAGTTAACTTCCTGAAGGTCGTCCTTTACCCGAAATGGTTAGCGAATGTGGTTCCGGTACCCAAGAAAGATGGTCGGGTCCGAATTTGTATTGATTACAGAGACCTAAACAAAGCTAGCCCAAAGGATGATTTTCCACTCCCACACATTGATGTATTGGTAGACAACACTGCAGGACACAAAATGTTGTCGTTCATGGATGGATTTTCAGGATACAATCAAATCTGAATGGCAGAAGAGGATATTGAGAAAACGTCCTTTATTACCCCATAAGGAGTGTTCTGCTACAGAGTTATGCCCGTTGGACTCAAGAATGCTGGGGCCACAAATTAGAGGGCAATGACAGCTTTATTCCACGATCTCATGCACCAAGACATTGAGGTTTACGTGGATGATATGATTGCTAAGTCGAAGGAGCCTGAAGAACACATTGCTTGTTTGAGGAAGCTCTTTAACTGCCTGAGAAAGTTTAAGCTGCGATTGAACCCCAACAAGTGTGTATTTGGTGTGTCATCAGGCATGCTGCTGGGGTACATCATTAGCCAAAGGGGAATCAAGGTAGATCTGAGCAAGGCTAAAGCCATCATTGAGATGCCTCCCCCCACGACAGAGAAAGAAGTCCGAGGGTTGCGGGGGCGGTTGCAGTACATCAGCCGATTCATCGCTTAATTGACACCAATTTGCGAGCCAATTTTCATGCTCCTGAGGAAGAACGCACAGATCCGCTGGAGTGAGGAGTGCTAAGAAGCATTTGACAAAATCAAGAAATTCTTGGCAAGACCACCAGTCTTAGTTCCTCCAATACTAGGACGTCCTCTGTTGCTCTACTTGTCAGTAACATAGCATTCAATGGGCGCAGTCTTGGGTCAACATGATGAAACAGGTCGCAAGGAGAGGGCCATTTATTATATGAGCAAAAAGTTCAATGATTGCGAAGTTAAGTACACCGCGATCGAGAAAGTGTGCTTGTCCCTCGTCTAAGCCACACAACGCTTAAGGCACTATGTGATGGCATATCCAGTTCTATTATTGTGCCGACATGATCCAATGAAGTACTTGTTTCAGAAGCCAGCACTGGTGGGTAGATGTGCCAAGTGGCAAGTGCTGTTATCTCAGTTTGACATCACCTTTGTCACTCAGAAGTCGATGAAGGGATAGGCTGTGGCAGATCACTTAGCAGACTTACCCTTGCTAGAGTACCAACCCTTGCAGACTCAGTTTCCCAATGAGGACATATTGTTTTCCATGGAAGAAGAGGAGCCGGTGGGCCCTCGAGATAAAGGTCAGTGGTAGCTATACTTTGATGGCATTGTTAACAGGAGTGGCATGGGTATCGGTGCAGTGTTGGAAACTCTGCATGGATAGATGATCCCACTTGCTCGAAAGTTGACCTTTGTGTGCACCAATAATGTGGCAGAGTACGAGGCATGTATTCTCGGCTTGCAGGCAGGATTAGAGCATGGTGCACAGAAATTACATGTACATGGTGATGCCATGTTCGTTATTTCTCAAGTAAATGGTAACTGGAGAACCAAAGATCCGAAATTGGTTCTATACCACAATCATCTCTTGAAGCTGATGACCAAGTTTGAGGAGATACGCTTTTCCTTTACGAACAGGGCCATGAATGCTTATGCAGATGTGCTGGCCACTCTTGCATCCTGGTTGTCCATACCAGAAAATGACACAGTAAAAGTGTCAGTAGCCTGCATAGACCAGCTGGCACTCTGAATGAGCATAGAAGAAGTGGATTCCACAGCGGAGCTCCCCTGGTTATCACAACATCATAGCTTACCTGGAAATTGGGAGTCATCATCCAGACGCATCGGCGGCAGACAAAAAGACCATGATCCAGCTGGCCTCGAAATATGTGCTTGGAGCAGGCCACTTATACTGGAGGTCTTACAATCAGATGCTTCTATGTTGTCTTGATAAAACGGAGGCCGATACAGTAATGTTGCAAGTGCATGCTGGGACATGCGGGACTTACATGAATGGGGTATTGTTAGCCAAGAAAATAATGTTACAGGGTTATTTCTGGTCAACCATGGAGACAGATTGTTGCCAGTTTGTGCGAAGATGTCATAATTGTCAAGTCCATGGAAATTTTATTCATGCGCCACCACAGCAGCTTCACAACATGTCGTCACCCTGGCCTTTCTCTACATGGGGAATAGACGTCATTGAAGCTATCCACCCAGCAGCTTTTAATGGACATCAGTACATCTTAGTGGCAATTGATTATTTTACAAAATAGGTGGAGGCATCTTCTTACAAGACAGTGACCGCCTCCATGACTGAAAAGTTCATTAAAAACAACATTATCGTCCGGTACGGGGTCCTGTATTCCATCATTTCTAATAATGGGGCAAATTTCACAGCCAAAAAGGTTGAGGATTTCCTGCAGGAGTTCCATATCAGGCATCACAAATCCACTCCATACCTTCCTCAGATGAATGGTGCAGTAGAATCCGCCAATAAGAATCTAACTTAGATTCTTAAAAAGATGACGGAGACGCATAAGGACTGGCATGACAAGCTCCCATATGCTCTGTGGGCTTATAGAACATCAATCAGGACCACAACAGGAGCGACTCCATATTCTCTAGTGTATGGTATGGAGGTAGTCCTACCAATAGAAGTGGAGATACCATCGCTTATAGTCCTGAAAGAAGCAGAGCTAGAGGAGGCGGAGTGAATTGAGGACCGCCTCATTCAATTGAACCTGATAGACGAGCATCGACTGCAAGCTATGCATCACGCACAATGCTATCAGAAGAGCATGGTCAAAGCCTATCAAAAGATGGTCCGACCAGGAAGCTTTTTGCCAAGGGACTTGGTCTTGAGAGCCATACATCTCCCTGATAGTCGTGGCAAGTTCAGGCCCAACTAGCGTGGACCATTCGCGGTCAAGCAAGTCTATTCCAGAGGGGCTGTTATCCTTGAAGACATGGACTGCATCGAACAGTCAGAGCTAGTTAATTCATGCTACCTGAAAAAGTACTATTAGTGATCATAAACAGTGTGTCCTTACTCTACGACACTAACAATTTCCTTCATGCATACATAAGGTCATGATCTTCTTACATCCATGTAGCTCTGCATCACCGCACATACAAACCCTCATTCAGTATACGCATATATAGGCTGACATTTGTTTTCATCATCACATGCATGGATCTTAGCCTAATGTTGATAGGCGGAATAAGCTTGCCAATGTGGGGAATGTGTAGCACCTCCTCAGGTAGATACTATTCTGGAACCTAGGGAGTGAGGGAGCCACCTTTCATTGTGAATTGGGCGAAGCATCCAAGCTCCTCATGGACCTTGCACCTCCCAGAGGGAGATAAAATGTTAGGGGTGAGAGTGAGAGTGCGAGAAATAAAACAAAAAATATATATCTGAAAAAGGGCATAAAAGAATAAGAAGACAGAAGTCGCAGATAGAAGTCGGCCCTAAAGAGAGAGGCATGGCGGGTAACTCTGTCCCTTCAATTTATCTTGGAGAGGAGTCAGAGTGAATATCTGGAAGACATGTTACAAAAAGGGCCTAGCTAACCCTTTAAATAGCAGTAGCTCCCCACCATAGACCAGGTACCTATTACCTCTAAACTAGGGATAGGGTGAACCCACATGCCTCTGAGGGGAAAAGAATAATGAATGAATAAAATAAAAAAGCATGGGTATGGTCCAGTGGGGTTTGGAATGGAGCCCAAGACATAGTGACCCCTTTCCAAAGAGCTACCCAAAAAACTAGGGGCTTGGATAGAGTCTAGTGAGGTCTGGAGTTGTCGTTCCCTTGTACATGGCAGTAAGCATCCCAATGCTTAGGGCACCAATAAGATCCCACAAATCATTTAGCATGCATGCATCTCCTTTTTGCAAATATCATCCTAAAAACGTCGTAGAGTATCTCTTGGTTCTCTTGGCTAGGATGTGACAACGACTTTCAGTTCAAGAGAATCAAAAGGACATCGCCTAAACCAGGGGCATGTAAGCTGCTCTTGTCGGTTAGGACCATTTATGTGAGGCCAGGGGCATGTCAGCTGTCCTATGGTTAGACACACTGAACCAGTACTGGACCAGGGGCATGTAAGCAGCTCTGTTTGGTCAAGAGTAGTCCATGTCAGGCCAGGGGCATGTTAGCTGTCCTATGGTTAGATGCTTTGAGCTAACACTCGACCAAGAGCATGTCAGCTGCACTGTTGGTCGAGGACCCTGGTAATATGCTGTGGGGCACAATCATCAGATAATCTTGATCTTCCAAGTTTGATGGCCACATCTCATTACTTGGGTACCTGGTCAGAACCTGTTGAAACCAGGGTTTTCCCTTAGAGTTGTGCACAAGATTTAGTCTGTCCAACAACTCTCTGTCTTGTCAGCTGTAGTTTACAGCTTTAGTCCAGTCTCCTTTGCTTTTACAATACCATTGCGCTGTATCATTTATCTGTCTACTTTGATTTTGCTAAGTGCTGTTGAACAAAGCAAAATTGAGATCTGTTTCTAAAATAGTGTTTGGAGCATGACCTGCAGGAGATCGTTTACCCCCTTTCTGAGGAGTCTCGGGCCAAGAAAGCTGAAGTGCCTTACAGATCATGGGTTTCCCTACGATGGTGGTGCCCACACACTGCTCAGAAGTGCTCCAAGTGTGGATCAAGCAGTTGACTGAAAGTGATCGTGACATGCTACGGATTTGGGGAATCTCTTCAAAGCTTCTGGATATCGCAAAGGTAGAGGTTTCTTGAAACTTGCTGTGTGCAGCAGCCCGATTCTGGAAACCGTCTCATCATGTTTTCTGCTTTGGGAGAATCGAACTGACTCCAACCTTGGAAGAGGTCCATAGAATATGTTGTCTATAGAAGTTCCTAGGACCCATCGTCTTTATGCGGCGCAATGGGTATTCTTCAGTTTTGAGTGAGCTAACTGGCCTATCAACCAATGATTGTGGTCGTTAGCTCATTTGTACAGACGAACTTTCTCCCATGCTGAAGTTAGCTTACTTTGACAAAGTGGTCGGAATGCGCGCCTCCCTAGGTGTCGAGCTTTAGGAGAAATGATTTTCAGCCATGGTCGGATGGTTGTAAACATTGAAGTCGCTGAGATCGCTTTGGCAGTTGTTACCCGACAAATAGATCTAGCCCCAGTCATCTTGGCAGAAACTTACTAGGCTTTGGACCGATCAATGTGCCGCTGCCGACACTTTTATGGCTATGGAGCTCTTGTACAGGTATGGTTGGCTGCACATCTGGGTGTAGAAGTCTTGCGCCTGCAACGATCAGCCTTCGAATCCTACTGTCAAAGTGGCCATGCACGTACGCTCACCTCAGTTCAGAAGGAGTACGAGCGTTTAGAAAGCTTGACAGAACAGAAAATCATCTAGGGCATTTTTCGTTCGGCTTCTCATAATTTTGAGGCCTTCTTCAACACAGTCGGCATGTGACTTATCGTCCTGTCAGGTTTGACTGGTGGAGTGGAATACCACCCAATATGTGTGATGCGACAGTTCGGTTACCAGTAGGATTCTTTTGTCCAGGGGCAAATGTTAGCGCAGTTCCAAGAATACCCCTTGGGCTCCTACACTATGACTAAGGAGCTATCTCGTCTACTCAGTGGCTCCGTACGATCGAGGGATCTTACAGTCATAGAAGGGAAGAGTTGCACAGCAGATTATGAAGCCGAAGTCGAAGAGACCTAGCCAATCTATAGCACCGCCTTGAGCCATACACTCTTTGCCAAAACCTCGGGCTCCAAAAGATCCAGAGATGACGTAGATTCTTAGCATTCATGTCATGTTACTGGTTCTTTGCAAATTGAAATACATGTTATCATTCCATTGACTCTGATTATAAAATTCATCAGAACATTTCTGGCCAATGTGTTTGATTGATTACGGTTGATGCAGAATAGAAATCGCCATCGCGACAGCACGTGCATGATTGGTGCATGATTCTACTTTCTTCTGCCTATCAGCTTGGTGCTAAGGACTACCCAGATAATAGTCGAGTATCTCGTTTTTTTGCCCTGACTTGGACGAATGAAGTCTTCACAGCTTCTGTGCTAGATAGGGCGGAATACCCTCTCTCGCCTTTGAGGTCCTATCCGAACGGACGGAATAAAGGCACCCCCTCTCGCCTTTGAGGTCCTATCCGAACGGATGGAATCAAGGCACCCCTCTCGCCTTTGAGGTCCTATCTGAACAGACAGAATCAAGGCACCCCCTCTCGCCTTTGAGGTTCTATTCGGACGGACGGAGTCAAGGCACCCCTCTCGCCTTTGAGGTCCTATCCGAACGGACGGAATCAAGGCACCCCTTCTCGCCTTTGAGGTCCTATCCGAACGG